>PVJA010040971.1:0-18179 GCA_004027025.1 Myocastor coypus | reverse complement strand
TTTTTTTTTTTTTTTTTTTTTTTTTTGTCTTTTTGAGACAGGGTCTTGTTATGTAGTTCAGGCTGGCCTTGAGCTCACTTTTGTAGCCCAGGCTGGTCTCGAACTCGCACCGATCCTCCTGCCTCAGCCTCCCGAATGCTGGGATTACAGGCGTGAGCCACCACGCCCAGCAATTACTATTATTTTTTAAAAATCTTTTATTTGGTACAGGGTTTCCCACAGTTCAGACTCATAGTGATCCTCCTGTCTCAGCCTCCCCAGTGCTGGGGTTAGAGGCATGCGCCACCATGTCCAGGTTCAATGGCCTGCATGGAGCACTGGGTTCCAGGGCCAAGATGGCATGTGATGCCACGGATCCCACCCAGGTCCTTGCACGTGTTTCCTTGATTTCTGCTGTCATGGTTTCTTTCCTTGTGCTAGGCCGAGTTTTGGACTCTTTGCTGTCTCCGTAGCGTAGGTTATTTGAGTTTGGTCTGTTTTGCTAATGTGAGCATTCAGTAGTGAGCTTCTCTCTTCACACTGTTTTCAGGATTTCTTCTAGATTCTTTTTTTTTTTTTTTTGTCTTTTTGAGACAGGGTCTCACTATGCAGTTCAGACTGGCCCTGCGCTCACTTTTGTAGCCCAGGCTGGTCTCAAACTCACACCGATCCTCCTGCCTCAGCCTCACAAGTGCTGGGATTACTGGCGTGCGCCACCACGCCCGGCTTCTTCTAGATTCTGATATGCTGTACTGGCATTACCATTTGACTCTGGGAAAGGGTTTCTTTCTTGATTTCTTCTGTGATCCATTGAGTATTCTGCAGTGTGTGATTTAATGACCAAGAGTTTGCAAAATTACTGTGGTGTTGGGTGGTCGGCTCTTGTTTTTTTTTTCGTTTTTGACATTGACTTATAGTTTCAAAGGGTCATAATTGATAGCATACTTGGGATGGTTTTTATTCCTTTGTATATACACTAACCACCCCTGACTAGCAAACAAGTTCCAGTCCAAGACAATTGTGTATATCTTGGATTCACTCAAGAATGATTTTTATTGAAGAATGATTATTTTTAAAACCATACCTAGAATGATCTGCTTCTCAGCCCAGATAATCATAAGAGATCCTGTTCCACTGAGTGGGAAGGCATGCCCTGAGCTAGGACAGCAGGTACAAGATCGGGCTGTCCGGGGTGACCAGGAGGTTTGGGCCACCACTTGTGAGACCACGGTGCTGTGCTCTGACCCTCCTGCAGCTGCCGCCCTCAGCCAGCACCACACACATTAGCCCCCAGGACCGCACGAGGCTCAGGGTGTCTGCTGCCCGCTGGGACGCCCTCCCTTCTTCTGGTCTCTGCCAGGGCTACACCCCACTGCACCTCACCTGCTGCACGACTCCCCTTCTCCTGTTTCCTTTCTTCAGTGTTTTGCCACCTGAAGCTTTCTGTTTGAGCTCCAGATGCAGCTCCGTGGGAGAAGGGACAGGGACCCAGTCATCTCCTACTCCAACCCAGCATGCAGGACCGTCCCCTTCGGGCTGGGGATCAGGACGGGTTTTGGCACACGGTGACTCCCTCTTTACTTGAGAGCGCATAATGGATGTCAAGGGGAAAATTAACTCACTCCATCCTCTCTCCAGCCCACACGGGAAGCGGGCCCCGGGGGTCAGTGGTTGGGCATCTGGGACACTTGGGCAGGAGCTCAGCACTCCCACAGCGGGCGTGCCCCGCACCCACAACCTCGACCCTCTGTTTCGTCTTGTCCTGGAGGAGCCTCAGAGTGTGGGGTGCAGGTGCCCAAGGGATGCTCACACTGGCCCGAGTGTGAGAGGAGCTCGTGTGTGTCACCGCAGTGTTCATGCAGGGAGGATGGTACAGCTCGGGGGGTGCAGCAGCTGTAGCAGCGAGGACCCCAGGGTGGCTGTGGTCTCCCTGGACCCTGGCAGGAGCGCTTCTGCTCCTCAACCTGTCTCTTTTTCTGTTATTGTTGGCAGAAACTTGGGAACCGTGGGTGCTGTGGCCTTGGACAGCAGAGGAAACGTGGCTTATGCCACCTCTACAGGGGGCATTGTTAACAAGATGACTGGCCGCGTGGGGGACTCGCCCTGCATAGGTAAGACTGGAGCATGGCTCTGCCCTGCCCGTCCCCCTCCCTGTCACCAGGGCCCCTGCTTCTCCGCATTTCTTTCCTTCCCTGTGAGACAGCTCCCAGGCTTCCGGCAGTGCCTGCCTGGAGAGGTTGTTGGCATGCAGCAGGCATCCCATGCTTCCTAGGCTACCATCTGGGGACCCTGTGGGGCAGAGAATGAAGACTGGAGCAGGCCTGTGTCCCTTCAGCACAGGCAGGGTCCTCAGGCTGGCAGAGGGCCAAGGCCGAGTCGCCTGCCCAGGTCTGCGCCCACCCGCGCCCAGTAGGCAGCTGGGCATGTGCAGCGTGAGCCCTGAGGTGGCACAGGAGTGACACGGCTCCACAGAGGGAAATGTCCCCGATGTGACTGCCGAAGCACACTCGCAGAGTCCCCCGGGAATTCCCACAGTCCCTGAGGTGACTGAAGCTGCAGGGCAGAGCTGCTGCCTCCGTCCCCAACAGCAGCTCCTCCCGGTGGATCCTCTGCCCAGGGCAGGACCAGACAGGCGGCACCTGGCCCCTGCGGCCCAGAGGAGCTGGAGGGGAAGCAAAGACGCAGCTGTGTCCAGCACCAGGGCCTCCCTGTCCCGCAGCAGTGCCTCTCCCTGCCCCCTCCTGGGCCCCACAGAATCAGCTCCACCTTTCCTGCCCAGGACACACTGGCTCTGCCACAGGCCACACTGGCTGCACCCCGCGCCCCTCCCAGTCTCGGTCCTCAAGGCCCTCCTCCAGCCCACACACCCTGTGCGGCCAGGACAGGACAGCCAGCAAACTGTGCCCCGACACCCACCCTAAAGCCCGGATCACTCTCTGATCATGACCTCATGCCCGGGCTCATCTCCTCTAAGAACTTCATGACCCAGTTGTCTTCCAAAGCCCCCGGCTCAGAAGGCTCTAGACTTGGGCACATCCAGACCTGGCCATGAGAGCAGCAGCAGCTTTGCCCAGCCTCCTTGGTGTGTGGCCTTTCTGGTGAACTGGACAGGGCAGACAGATGCCCTGGGCCATAGGTGCAGGTGGGGTGCATGAGTCACCCTCGGGGCAGGGAGATGCTGTTGCAGGTGCTCCAGGTGAGGGGTCCCCTGCCCATCTGCAGGCTCCATCCTGGTGGCCAGGGTTTTCCTCGCACTTGCTCTTCCTCCTCTGGCCCTGGGAGTCAGGTGTTGAGCCTGCCCATACCCAGTGCTCTGGCGTTTGCTCTAGGTCTCCTGAGCTCGTCCCTTCTGTGGGTAGGCTCCGGAGGCTATGCTGACAACCGGATTGGAGCGGTGTCAACCACGGGCCACGGAGAGAGCATCCTGAAGGTGAACCTGGCCCGGCTGGCACTCTTCCACGTGGAGCAAGGTGGGCAGGGCCAGCCGTGGGCCACTGGGAAGCCACACTGGCTGGTGGGAGGTGGGTGGCACCTCTCTCTCTGGGGGAGACACTGCTCAGGGTGTCAGCTTTCACTGTGACCCAAATCCCTTCCCAATCCTTCCTTCCCAGGAAAGACAGTGGACGAGGCTGCAGAATTGGCCCTGGGCTACATGAAGTGCAGGCTCAAAGGCGTGGGGGGCCTCATCCTGGTCAGCAGAGCAGGGGACTGGGCAGCAAAGTGGACCTCCACCTTTATGCCCTGGGCGGCCGTGAAGTGTGGCAAGGTGCACTCTGGCATTGGCGTGGATGACGCCACCGTGACAGACCTGTGCTGAGCTGGAGACGATGCCCGCGGGGCTGGCATAGCTTGACCAATTAGATGTGGAAGGGCAGCGTCACCTCGTCTGTTCCTGGTTTTGTTCTCGATCCGTCAGTATCTGAATGTTTGCTTGTAGGCTCCTCAGAAGTCCACGAAAGGCCAACTTCAGATCTTGGTGGGATGGAGAGGTCGCAAGCTGAAGGGCCTGAGCTAAGACCACGGGGCGACGGGGCAGGCAGTCTCGGGTGGGTCAGGAAGAGCTGGGGAGCCTCACCCGGCTGTGCTTGGAGCCTCACACTGCCCATGTTGAGGCATGGGCTGCCCCTGGCAAGAGATGTGGTTCCCGGCAAGAGGGACAGACTTTCTAAGGCTGCTCGGGCCGCGTGTGAGCCACCAGTGGCTCGGGCTCCCCACCCTGCCGGACACGCCTGCCAGGTCTCCCTGCCCGGAGCGAGGGCGCAGGTGGAGCCTCCATCCTGCCGTCAGGGATTTCCTGGGTCTTTCTGGGGGTTGGGGGCCAGTCTCCCCAACAGCAGGAGCTGAGGGAGGCAGAGGGGACACGGGACAGGCTGTGGGGCGTCCTGGGAGGACCCTGCTTGCTCGGGCGTCTCCGCACCAGGGTGCCTCTTGGCCCCTCTCTCACCCTGAGTGTTGAGTGCTGTCTGCTCAGAGTGCCTCAGACTGACTCTGTCTGGAGCTGGGATTCCTTGCAGAAGACCCGCTCGGCCTAGAGTCTGAGCCCGGCTAATAAAGGCAGTCTGGAAGACGATGTGGCCCCGAGTGCATGGGCCAGGACGGAGGTGGTCTCTGCAGGGGGCATGGTCAGGGCGACCAGGAGGAGGGCCAGGGGCCACGCTGAGACTTTGGGGTTCCAGCTTGCTTTCTCTGCGGCCCCAAGGCATGCCAACTGCCTACAGATGACTTTCTCCTGTGCAGCTGAGCAGTGCTCCACGGCGTAAACATCACATCACGCTGTGCGTTCATCAGCCAGTGGACAACGGGCCTCAGCAAAGCAGAGCCATCATGGGCTGGGCTGTCCGCTGGGTTTGCAGGTGTCACCAGAGGGGGAACAGCTGGGTCCATGGAATTTCTGCTGAGGCACACAGCCTCGCAGCAAGCACAGGGGCCGCAGCAAGCACACTACAATGTGGGTCCTGTCTTGCTTTATTCGGATGCAGGGCTCTGAACGCGTGAACTGTTACGTGCCCGCGACCGCCAGGCGATCTGTTGGTCAGAACCCGCTGGCTGCCTTCGTGGTCCAGACCCGGCAGAGTCCAGGTCTGCGCTGCTCAGGCCCGGCCTTCCGGCCTAGCAGCTGCTCAGGCCTCTGGGCTGCGGCCCGTGATGGGAACAGGATGTGCAGCGGGCTTGCTCCCGGTTCTCTTCCGCCCGCGAGAGGCTGCGGCTTTCTGGAAGGGATGAGGCCAACCTGGTCCTCTCCGGTCCCGGTCCTGGCGGGAAGAAGTAGAACTGGGCCAGAGCCAGGGCTGCAGCGGTTCCCACCTCAACCCCATCCAGAGGAGGAGATGCAGCGACATGGGCTGGCCACCAGGTGGCGCCAGTGGGAATCAGGCGTTGGTGCTCCTGGGGCACAAAAGGAGGCACCCTTCCCTTGCCCTCGGAATCACAGCGATGTTGACATGAGAGGCAGGAATGGAGGGGAAACGGCCGCAGAAACCTAGCGAGAGCCGGCTGCGCAGGAGGGGAGCCGGCGGGCAGGCGGCTGGCACGAGCCCTGCTTTGGCATCTCCGACCCCCACCCCAGTGACCAGTGCGTGCGCAGGGGGCGATGACCATGAAGGTAGCTGCTCAGAGTGGCAGGAAGAAGCACCTCGTAGCCCCTGCGGCAGCCTGGCGGCCTCCCTCTGGATTTCTGGGGCGCTGCGTTTTGCTGCGCTGGGGCTGAGCCAGGGCCTCTGCGCCGAGCTGCCGCGTGCTCAGCCTCTGTCTCCCCAAGGGTGTGGCTACGTTGCTAAACTGCTCAGGCAGGGCCTGAGCTTGCAATCCTGCCTCCGCCTCCCCAAGTGCTGCTTCACAGGCCTGTGCCTTGGGCCCGACGTGTTTTTGAAACACCAGCAGCTCCTTGTGTCAGGCTTTGTCTGTTGGACGCAGCCCGTGACAGAGCAGGTGTCAATTCAAGTGACATCATAGTTTAGCGCTGTAACCAACGTCTCAGAAACAGAACCGTGCTCTAGGCAGAGTCACTGTGGTGGTCAAGCCGGCTTCCCCAAAACCGTGTTATAAAAGTCCTGCTCCAGCTTTGAACAATACTAACATGCCAACAGCATCGAAAAAGGTGTGGAGAAAGGCGTGCCCACACACCGCAGCTAGGGCTGTAGAGGAGTGAGCCGTTCAGAGATCCGGACAGAGGTTCCTCCGAGCACCGGAGACCACCCAGCTGTCGGGGTGACACCCGCACTGGGCTTGCTGTGGGGTCACATCACCAGCTAAGGGGGAGCATCAGTGCCGTGAGAATGACATCGGCAGATGGCAGAGGGATGAGGTAGCACCTCCAGGCATGCAGGTAATGTAAAGGGAAGTAAGTTCCCACCTGCTAGCTGGCTGGCACGCTGCATTCATGTCCTCTAGGTCAAGTCCAGGAACAGTGGAGGTTGAGAGTAGGTGTAGCTGTTGAGAGAAAAGGCCTCCAGGGCGCATCTTGGATGCCCAGCTCTGCGTAGCTCTCACAGTGGTGGGTAAGGCCATCCCATTTCTAATGCTACGGGTGCCTGCTGTCCCACTTGGCCGTCCTTCCCAGGACCAACCTCCTTTGCCCCAGTCACTGTGGTGAGCATGGGCAGCAAAGCCTCAGACCCTTAGCACCCCCATCTGATGCCAGCTGGGGCAACGCTTTTTCCTGTGCTCACTTTTCGTCATCCCTACCTGTCCTGCTGCCCTTTTAGGGCAAGAGGCATTAACACAGCCAACACGTGTAGCCAGCCACTCTAGGGACCCCTTCACTGCGCCCCACCAGCAACACCCACCCTTTCCGCTTCAACCCCAGCGTCTGGACACCTTCCCGGCTCCCTGCGTCATTTCAACAGCCTGACACTCCCTCCTGCCCATGGCAGTAGCCCGCCCCCTACCTAGCTTTATGGGGACTGCAAGCTCTTATGTCTCATGTATTGTGACACAACCTCTCACCCCCCTTGCGACACTTCTATTCTGCTGGTATGAAAAGAAGCAGCTTTTCAGGCGGGCACAAGATCTCCAAGCTCTCAACCAGACTGGCCTTCCCATACACCCCGAAGTTCCTAAGCTCCAGCACCGGACAGCGCATCTTCTTTCTCTGAATAATAGGATATTTCCACTTCTGGGTCCTTGGCCTCGCTTTCCTCACTAAGCCCCTCTGCAAGCTCATAAGGGAGACCCACTGAGCCCTTCGAGCCCAGGGGCTTCCCTCACTCCTTGTAACAGGCCCTCTTTGAAGGCTCAGCACTAGCCATGCCCCCACTCGCCCTCTACTCATGCCACAATCTTGGGGGGCTCCCGTCTCCCTCCTCTCCCACTTTCTTCCCTCCCTCCTCCTGCCTTTCCACCCTCTGCGCTCTGGGAGAGGGAGGCTCACCACCTACCTTCTGCACTGTTTAAACTCCTCACTGGTCAGAGAAGCGCCCCCTGGAAAGACCCGTGTTCTCTTAGTCTATGGCTAACTTCCCGGAGGTTGTTCTTGACCACTCACCCACGCCATGCTATGCCCTGAGTCCCACCTGGAGGCGGCCACTGTGGACCTTGTGCCCGCTGGGACCCTCTCTCTTTGACATGCCAGGTATGACAACTACCTCCCTCTGCTCTCACGCTAAACCTTCCGCCTTCTGTTCCTGCTTCTCCCTCCCTACCCGCCCTTCGAGGAGCTGAGGGCCCTCTCCCAGGCACTCTTTACGCTCATCACCTGCCCGCCCTGTGTCTGTCCTGCACCTCCTCTCAAGCCCTTCCTTCCCTGCAGCCCAAACCATCCTGCTTACAAGCAGATAAGTCTTCCCCTCCCTCTCCCGTCCTTATCCTCTGCTCAGTAACTCTTTCCTTTTGAATAAGGTCATTTGCTTTTCCCAGTGCTTATTGTATCCTGCAGATTCCATTTTTGTCTCCCAGGTTCTCACACCAAGGACACAGTGCAATGTTTGCACACGGAGGTCTGATCTGTTGCACTTAAAAGTGTGTTCTGCAGTTGCACCCTTCCACTGACAGAAGACTCAAATTTGTTCTGCTTTATATCTGAGTAATACTCCGCTCTGTAAAGATGCCACATCGGCTTCATCCATTCTTCAGTTGATGGTCCTCTGGGTTGTTTCCAGGATTTAACTATGACAAATTGTGGTGCTATAAACATGGGTGCACACGTGTCGCTACAGCATGAGGTTTTCGGTTCTTCTGGAAAAACATCAAGAGGGGAGTAGTTGGCTTGGGTGGGACCTCCAGTACTAGCTACCATCTGCTTCCTGTGGGAGCCCAGTCCCAGCTTGAGCACCGGCCGGCAGAACCCGTCAGGCTCAGGCAAGGACCCCGCCCTGCCGCCTCTGCAAGGCCAGGAGCCCTGGCCGGGGCCTGCAGTGTCGCGCAACTGCCACTGGGTGGAGCAGTGCTGGAAACGCACCGCAGCCTCCAGTCCCAGGGCTGAAGTCCTGGACAAAGTGGGATCTGACCTCCCAAAAGCCCTGGCCCTGCTTCTGTACCAGATGCCGTGGCCCAGGGGACCTGTGAGAACACCGAGGAGGACACCGTTCCCACGAGCGTCCCTCAGGTGAGCCTCTGCCCAGGGCAGGACCAGGCAGCAGGCCAAGGCAGCCCTGACCCGCAGGTGGCCCCCTCCTCCCGCAGGAGAAGCTTGAGACAGGGACAGAGGTCCCGGGCCCCCCGCCCCCCCCCCCGGCTCTGTAGAACCAGCCCCGCCTTTCCGGCCCAGGACACCGGGGCCCTGCCGAGCCTCCCTGCCTGCACCCTGAGCCCCGCCCAGCCCCAGTGCTTCCTGCAGCGCACACTGTTCCGGAACCGCGCCACCACCGCTGCAGGACCGAGCTGTGGCCCGCTTCACGTCCGTGCCGCCAGAGGGCAGCAGAGGACCACGCGCGTGGTCCCGGAGGCAACCCCTCTCCTCCCAACCAAGACCCAAGGGCCTTCCACCTCAGGACGCAGTCCCCGTGGGGCAAAGCTGTCCGAAAACCCCCGACACAGGGTCCCCGAGGACTGCGTCCAGCCAGGTTGAGGGAGACAGTAAACGGTTTGGGCCGCTTGGTTGCTCAGTTTTTGAGGGGGGTTTATTTGTCTTGTTGTTTTTTTCCCTTTGGAGACAGGGTCTCCTGTGCAGCTCAGCTGGCCTTGGGCTCACTTTGTAGCCCAGGGAGTTGTGTAGGGGTCCTGGCTGAGCAGAGCCGTGGGCACCCCCTGCCCGGCCAGGCTGCGTGTCCTGCTCTGGTCAGGCCTTGGGGCACGGTGCTCTTGGTGTCCTGGCTCTGCTGCCCCCTGGCCCCCTGAAGAGCTACACAGGCGACCAGAGTTGGGATACGGACAGCAGGTGGGGACAGGAACACAGGGAGGCCCTTGTGAGCACACGGTGCCCAGCACCGTGTGGTCGCCACCCTCCGGTGCCCACGGGGCAGGTCTGCGGGGCAGGGCTCAGGCCTGCAGTGGTGTGGCACGGGGTCTGTACCGCTCTGTGCCCGAGCCCCAGCACACGTGCAGCTCACCTTCACTCTGCTGAAGCCTGCCTGTCACCAGCACATGGGTGGGCCTGCCCTGGCCACAGCCTTGTCCCCACCCCCACCACAGTCTCTCCTGTCCCCAACAGCCAATGCCATCCCGCACCCTATCCCTGTCCTGACACCCAGCTCCGGTCACTCAAGGACCCCTGCAGTCCGAGTCTCCCTGCACCTGCCACGCAGGGCCACATCCCTGCACATACAGGAAACAGCAACTGCAGAGGTCTCTTCCTCGCCTTCTGGCTCTGTGAGGTCCAGCCCCATCTATCCCTGTTCCCATCAGACCACCCTTCCAGGAAGCCTCTGCGCCTTTCCCTCTGAACAGACCTGAGGACTTTTCCCATGAACTATAGCTGCATCCACCCCACAATGTCCCCAAAACTGTCACCTCCTCGAGGCTGTCAAGGCCACTGGGCCCAACTGACCAAGTCCCTCCCAGAGGTTCTGGCTCCTGCGCCAACTGACCAGGGCACAGGGCCGAGGCCAAGTTCAGGTCTGACGAGCTGGACACTGCGCTGCATCCTGGCCTCCTAGGAGGACCAGCGCACCCACCGCTGTTCCAGCCCCTACCCCGAGGAGAGAGGCAAAGGCGGAGGCGTTCTTTCCTGCCTTGGGAACATCCATATTTCTCTTGACCCAGGAATAGGTGACCATGCCCGCATGCCTGGTGCTGGCCCAGTGTATAGGCGTGGACGCAGGAGGTTCTGAGCTGAATTACCAGCATTTTTTGCATTCTCAGCCTGCTCCAGGACCTCGGGATCAGGGTCCCACTTTTTGCTTTCCTCATGAGGCCAACCTGTGGCTTCCCATGCCCCAGGAAATTTGGAGTCTAAATTAGCTGCAGGGTGCAGGCACGGATCCCCGCACTGGCCTCCACCAGGGCCTGTGGCCCCAGCCTGTGCAGAAGTACGATTTGTAGTCCCCTCTCTGCCCGTCTTTCACTGCTTCTACCAACTCAGAGACAGAGACAGAGGCTGGTGTGAGCTGCTGGCCACTGAGGCAGGGACAGATAAGACAGGCAGACGGGCCATGGCCTGTAAGACAGGGCCACCACAGGAGCAATGGGTAGGGCAGCACAGCAGGCAACACCTTGTTCTGGGCTCACGGCCACAGGGTAGACCTCAGCGCTGGCACAGGCTTCTCCTGGACCCACCATGGCACAGAGGCTCACAGTGACGCTTGCCTGACCCATGCACCTTCAAACACAGCTCTGAGACTGAGGATCACCTGTTCTGGGCGCCACATTCCACAAGGTCCATGTCCATGGAGCGGGTGACCGTAACCCCTGCTGTGTCCTGTACAGAACCTGGGTTTGTGGGGCCAGCTCCTCCACAGCTGGGAAGGCCCAGGCCCCATGCTTCCCCTCCACCCCATGCTGCCTCAAAGTCCCTTTGGCTCTTCCAGGCCTGGGGATCAAAGACATAGGTGCAGGACCCCAGGGTTCCTGTCCAGGGAAGCACCCGCAGCCCTGGGAAATTCCTGAGCCACAAACTCAGTCGGCTTCTCTGAGCTCTTCACTCAGACGGCTGAGCGGGGTTCTTCCTGGCTTCCATGGCTCAGATAAGCTGGTCGTGGGAGGGTTGGAAAGGACCCAGCTGCTGGGGCCAGGAAGGACCCCGGGGTACAAGTCACAGGTCCCCCGAGATGGAGGGCTCCCATACTGTCCAGGGGTGGTCAGGACAGGACTTGAACTAGTGACAGAGCTTTGAGCTCAGCTGCCTTTCCTGGCCCGAGCCACCCTGAGTGAGGCTGCAGGCTCTGCCAGAGGACCGACGTCTCCACGCCGTCACCACTGGCAGCTCACTTACTCTGAAACAAACCGTCTCACTCATGTACACGAAATTCTGCGTGTTGTTCCACACATGGTCCCCAAAATATTTGTTTTTAAATGACTCGTTTGCTTGGCAGGAAAAGATTGTGTGAGCTCCAGGGTAGGATGTGCTCTGTGTGCCCGGGGAAAAGTCAGTCACACTCCTCAGCGACTCTGTCACCTCAGCTCCGTGTGCTTTTTGCTTCGTTTCGTGTTCTTTCCCATCCTGGGCTCAGAATCCCTGGAGCTGGGGGCCCTGGCTATCCATACCTCTGGGAGCTGTGGGCCCCGAGTTTCATTACATTGAGAACAAATAAACAGTGTGCTGATGTGTAGATCAGGCGTTCGAACTGTAAAAGTTGCTTCAGGGCCGGCAAGATAGCTCAGCGGACAGAAGGCCTACTCAGGCAGGTGCAGGGACTGGGGCCAATCCTGGCACCACATGCCGTGCTGGCCCTGTCCCCAAGCAAGCTGAGCCGGGGACTAAAACCCGGCGTGGTGGCCTGTGCCTGTGATCCCGGCACTGGGGAGGCGGAAAACAGGAAGATCACTTTCGAGTCTGAGCTGCTTAGTGAGACCTTGTACCAAATACGATCAAATCAAATCAAATCAATTTGTTTCAGTCCTGCCCCACAAAACTTGTAATTTTCATTTGGAATTTGGAATTTTAAATAGTGAAGGAAGCCAGGTGTGGTGGCGCACACCTGTAATCCCAGCACTCGGGAGGCTGGGGCAGGAGGATCGATGTGAGTTCAAGACCAGCCTGGGCTACAAAAGTGAGCGCAAGGCCAGCCTGAACTGCATAGTGAGACCCTGTCTCAAAGAGACAAAAAGTAAATAAATAGATAACCAAATAAATAAATAAATAAATAGTGGAGTGCAAGGTATCATACTTTGGTTTGATGTTGTGGCTCATATTGGAAATATCTTACTAAACTTTAGTACCTATGCAGTGGAAGTGGATTGTTTTTCAATGTTTATTTGGTTTAGAACTGAAGATAGAATCAAAAATTTAATAATTGCTGAGATGCTTTCTGCAGATATTTTGGTTTTATGAAAAGTTTTATTGGTTACTCAATAATTATTTATATAGAAATTAATAATCAGATCTAATCAGAAGAACAAGCGCTGCTAGGCAGTGTGCAGGCCCCTCATAAAGTCTCTGCTGCGCTCCACTGTTTGGCTGCCACGTTTTCCAGGCCTGGCTTCACACACGGCCCCTGCAGCCATGGGGGTGGGGGCGCTGGACCCTCCAGACAGGGACCGCACGACCAGTGATCTCAGGCACCAGATGTACTCCTGGAAGTCGAGAAGGCAGGCACAGCTCAGGGAGGGGACTTTCGCGTACGGGGCTGCTGCCGCCGCTGCCCCTGCCCCCACCCCTCGGTGGAGGGAAGACTTTGGCCTGAGGCGTGGCTCGGATGGGCACTCACCTGGGGGCCCGGGCAGGGAGGACAGAAGCAAGAGAACAGAAACACATCCTGTGCTAACGTGTACCGTTGCCCCGTCACTTACTACGTATAAAATGCACAAGTGCACGGGTAGGGCATCTCAGGCATAAAGGAGAAGAGTGGTGGGTGAGGAGACCACCCCAGGGAAGGGGGACGAAGGTGAGGTGGCGCCCAGAGAGACAGTGTCCAGCCAGGAGGTGCCAAGGGGCTGCATGGCCTCCGAGGGTGGCGCATCACTGGGCGCAAAGGGCAAGGCCACGGGGCCTGAGAGATTCCAACTCCTCCCTCAGCAAGGGCAGTGCCAGGCACTCTCAGGGCCCAGGGTTCTTGCCGGGACAGTGGACTGATGACTCACCCACAGCAGAGAACTGCGGAGTCAGCTCAGCGGATCTGGCCCTGGGAAGAGCCAGCAGCAGGCCCACCCTGTCCCCAAGTCCCCAGAGCCAGCGAGCAGCGCACCAAGCTGAAGCGGCTCCTCCTGCACAGCGTGACCCCCGCCTGCTCCCCACCCCAGGAGATGAGCCCCAGACAAGGCAGCTCTGCACTCCTGCCCCTGGGGAGGGACCAGAGGGGCAGGCCCCACCCTGCGCCCCAGCCTGCTGACTCCTGAGCGAGCACAGGTCAAAGCCAGTTCCACCTTCCCTGAAGCCACAAGCTGCCTAGCATGAGTGGCAGCCGGAGCAAGGTAGGGTCACAGGGTACCACTTGGTGGCCTGTGAGGACACATTCCACTAGACAGTGCTTGGGGCCTGAGGACAAACAGAAATGAACCACACCCTGGCCACCGGACACTGTCCTCACCTGCGTGCCTGCACTGCTCAGGGGGCACACACTCCACAGGGAGGGTCGGAGAGAGGACGCACACAGGAGCAGTGGGCAGGGCAAGGGGACCGGAGGCAGCACGTGCACGGTCCACAGGCGCCGAAGGCTGAATGGCGTTCCGCCTCACACGGCTGTATGCCACAGGGTTTATTTTATACAATGGGGAGCTGGACCAGGGCCTTTAAAAAATCCTTTTCTTGGGCCAGGCGTGGTGGCGCACGCCTGTAATCCCAGCACTTGGGAGGCTGAGGCAGGAGGATCGGTGTGAGTCCGAGACCAACCTGGGCTATAAAAGTGAGCTCAAGGCCAGCCTGAACTGCATAGCGAGACCCTGTCTCAAAAGACAAAAAAAAAAAATCCCTCCTGATGTGAAGTCCTGCACCCCTGCTGGGGACCTGAGGGTCAGAGAGCCTTGGGTCCCCAGTGACAGTGGTCACATGTGTTTCTCCAGAGTGGTAGCCCCAGCCCTCACATGTGCCCAGCAGGCTCAGGGCGCCAGCTCCCTGTGAGGACTGAGGAGTCAGTGCCACTGAGCCTTGGCTGTGGCCTCTACCTGCTGTCCCCTGCAGTGGGCCTGAGGTGGGCAGGGCTTCCCAGGGCCGGCGGCCAGCCACGTGGGAACACACAGTGGGTGCCCACTGGCCACAGCTATGAAGGGAGCCCTACGGCGGCTGAGGGGCTCTGGCTCCAGGCTGTGCTCTACACGACCGACCTGCAGCAAAGCACCGGAAAACAAATGTAAAGATGGAGTCTGGGCACAAGGGTCTTTCTAGGACACAGAGAAGTGGGAGCGGGATTCCTCGATCAGCCAGATCAGGAGCTCGATCCATGTGGCACATGAGCACCCGGCTGGGCAGAAGCAACACGCGCACCTTCACCTCAAGAGCTCCATCCAGGGGCTGGGGAGATAGAGTTAAGTGGTGAAAGTGCCTGCCTGGCAAGCCAAGATCTGGAGTTCGATCCCCAGTGCTGGAAAAACCCTCCAGAGGCTGCAGCAGGAGGTCACTTGAACCCGAGGAGCAGCCCTGGCAACAAGCGAGACGCCCCCTCAACGCCCCCTCAACGCCTGTCCGCCTCTTTGTCGTCTCCCCTCTAAGTCAGGCCTGGCCTGGAACTGGGCTGGGGGAGACTGTGCTCTCACACAGGCCCCACCAGGGGGCAGCAAGTTCTTCTTAGAGGGGCCCACTGTGTCATCCCAGCCCCACGCACCGCCCAACATGCAGGAGGCTCAGCGTTTCCTCAAAGAGTGGACAGGCGGCGCACAGACGGACAGAGCATGTCTAGGGCAGAGGCACGACTGGGAGAAGCGGACACTTGGGCCTCAGCTGGGCATATGCCGAAGCATAAAGGCCTGAGGTCAGCGGAGCGGTGCGGACCAGCAGAGTGTGCCAGGGACAAAGCCCCGTGTGGGAAGCAGGGCCCGGGCCAAGGCTGAAGGCACAGCCGCGGGAGGGGGAGAGGAGCACCCAGGACGGGCCGGGCCAGGAAACAAACACCGCAGAACAGCCCGTGAGGAGCAAATACCCACGGAACATGCAGCGCCGGCCAAGGGGAAGCAGAAGCTACGGACTTGGATGCTGGAGCGCAGGGAGGGGCCTTGCTTGGGCCGGTGGAGGGCACAGCAGGGCCTCGGCCCAGTACCAGGCACACAGCCCCTCTGTCCCTGCAGGGAGCCTCCATGCCCCGTGTCCTTCCCTGGACAAGAGCTGGGCCCTGGGGCTCAGGCATTCTGGCCACAGGGCAGGCCCAGGGGCATGTGGGTTCCCCTCGAAGCACCCACACCGGCCTTGGGCTCCCTGAGGCACTCCCCACGTGCTCCGTGTGATCAGTATTTACTTAGAGCACAGAGCCGGCGCCCAGGTAAACACCGCAGCCCATCAGCAGCGCAGTGCCCGCTGGATATAAGCAGCACCGGACCACCAGGGCGACACACATTCTGAGACCGCCGGCCTGCGACACCAGCTCTTCCCGCTGCCGCCATGAAGCTCAGCGCCACCATCATCCTGATCTTGCTGGCGTGCAGCTGCAACTCCGGTGAGATGGAGAAGCCCCTGGTCCTGCCCCAGCCTGGGGCCCATGGGCAGAAAGGCCCGGCACGGAGAGGAGACCGCATACAGACGGGCATGTGCAGCGCACGCACAGGAGCGTGGGAGTGGCAAACACAGGAGCGCGGGGGCCGCACGCACAGGAGCACAGGGGTAGCATGCACAGAGGAGCATGGGGGTCGCACGCACAGGAGCGCGGGGGTCGCACGCACAGGAGCGCAGGGGTGGCACACACAGGAGCACAGGGTTGACGCACACAGAGGAGCGCGGGGGTCGCGCACAGGAGCGCGGGGGTCGCACACACAAAGGAATGTGAAGATCACGTGTGTGAGTGTGGACATTGCATACATGTGTACCTAGAAATAACATAGGAGGGTGTAGACCACACAGAAGCATGGAGTCCACATACATGTGGGCAAGGAAATCTCACATGTGAGCATGGAGATGGCGCACAGAAGCATGGAGATCGCAGACAGGGAGCAGTGCCACCCACAGGGGCACAGAGATGGCACACGGCAAGAGGAAGGGCGTGCACTGGAGAGGGGGCTGGGCCCAGGCCTCCCAGCACGCTGGCGCCGGCGGGAACTGGTCCCTCG
The DNA here is from genome assembly GCA_004027025.1 of Myocastor coypus. NCBI lineage: Eukaryota > Metazoa > Chordata > Mammalia > Rodentia > Myocastoridae > Myocastor > Myocastor coypus. The sequence goes on along the minus strand of PVJA010040971.1, from coordinate 1,979 downwards.
CCGCGCCTCCCTCTGTAGCAGCCCTCTCCCTTCCAATCTGAAAATGCTGTTTTTTTCAAGTAAACAAACCTAGTTGATTTCCATGCAAAGTTTCCTAAAGCCCACGGATATCCATTTCACAGTACCAGTGCTTGAGCCGCCCCAACCAAGAGGCAGGGGAGCATGGCTTTGCAGAGAGCCTCCCTGCCTGCCGGGGAGGGAGCAGGTGCCTTTGGGCCTGCAATGTGCATAACTGGGTCGGGCCCAGCATGCTCAGGTGGGCGTCCCAGCAGGATGGGACAGGAGCACTCACGGGCGGGTCGGAAAGGGTTCCTGTATCTGTGCTACAAGTAGCAATTAACACTAATGACAGTGCACAGCGCTGACCTGGCACCAGGAATGCCATTCCCGTCCTGTGCCTTGCCCTGCCACCCTGCCTTCTCAGTCGCAACAGCCAGCAGGACAGGGCCCTCGTTCTCACCTCACACATGAGGACACAGCAGCGCAGCAGGGACCCCGAGCTGGAGACCTCAGCCCCGTGCAGCCTGAAGCCTACTGCACAGGATGGGGTTTGGGCCCCCAAGGGCAGTGGGGCGGCGGGTGTGGGAACTCTGCCTTCCCTGGGGGTTCGGGCCGCACACAGGCTCACCCAGCTGAAGGGAGCACAGCAAGGCTGGCGATCAGGCTCTAGTGGAAATAGAGGCTCTAGGCGGCCTCGGAGCACCCCAGATCCCCTGCTCTGCATCGCCACCATGGCCCGGGAGCAGTTGGGGGGTAGCCGGCCCACAGCGTGGCTCTCCCCTACACACCAGGCTCCGCCAAGCCGTGCCCGTCGTTCCAGAAGGTCCTGCAGAACTTCCTGATGGGAACGTTGCCTGACTATGAGAGTGCAATGGAGCCCTTTGAGCTAGACCAGAAAATGAAGGAAGCCAGCACCAAGATGAAGACCCTGGTGGGCACCATGCCCCAGAGCACCCGGGAGGAGGTGCTGAAGCTCTCGGTGAGCACCCACCTGCCCGCCTGCCAGCCTCATGTCCTGGGCCCAAGAGAGTTAGGGCTGCCAGAGACCCTGGCAGGCAGGCAGCAGGCTCTCTGGCGTTTCCCTGGAGCTTTTCTTGCTCTTCATTTTGTTACTTGGGGAGTTTCTTGCTATGGAGCCCAGGCTGGGCTCCAACTCCGTCCTCCTGCCTCAGCCTCCCAGTGTTGGGATTACAGGTGTGCACCACCACGTCCAGCCCCCTGTCACCTCGCTAAGGGTCCTGCAAGAAAGACAAGAAAGACACCTGGCCTGTGCCCATGGGCTCCCCAGCTAACTACTTTGGCACCCGTCAGTCTCCAGGCACCTGCACCTGCACACCCTGAAACTCGCTTACCACTCTCGGCTTTCCTTTGTTTTTTAGGAAAAAATAATCAATACCAGTGAGTGTCCTTAGAATTCAGCAGCCCAGTGCCCACAGGACTCGCAGCTGAAGATGCCACCCGGCAGCCCCATCCCTGCCCACAGCTCCCTGGCTTTGCAATAAACCTTGAGCATCACACTCAGCCTTTGGCCTCTCCCACTCACTTGCAGGGGCAGGGCAGGGATGCAAGCCCAGGTAGAGGGGCTGGGCCCTTGCCTGCCCTCAGCGGTGCCTGTGGCCCAGTCACTGTCCCCATCCAGACCTCACAGCCCCGGTCCCCAAGCCTTCTTCCTGTGGGTGCATGGAGTCTCCCACGGCCCATTGGCATCTGTGCTGTCACCTGTCCCTCACCCAGGCTGGGGATCTCCACAAAGGGAGCCCATGAGTCCTGTGGTGGAGAGGACTGAGCCTGAGCTGCCCCACCCCCTCTGCACCCACATGACTGCCACGACACCTGAAGCCCAACGGTCTCTGTGGCCCATACCAAAGGCAAATGTGCAGGTACAGAACTGGCCCTAAAGAGATGCCCAGGGCCCAGTGGGATGGCTCAGTGGTCTAAAGCGCCTGCTTTGGAAAGCTTGGGCGGCTGCAGGGACTGCG
>PVJA010040970.1:0-18182 GCA_004027025.1 Myocastor coypus | reverse complement strand
AAAATAGAACGGGAACAAATAAACAATCTTACACAACACTTAAACTGACTAGAAGCGGAAGAACAAACAAAATCCAAAGCCCGAAGGTGGGAGGAAATTATAAAAATTAGAGCAGAAATCAATTCAATTGAGACAAAGAAAACAATACAAAGAATTAATGAATCCAAAAGCTGGTTCTTTGAAAGATTAAATAAGATTGACAAAATCAAAGAGTCACTGAGTTGAGAAGGACAGGAGAGGGGGGTGGGGAAAAAAGATACATCTATGTATGTAAGCAGTACAGTTTGGACAACTGTACTGTGCATTTCTGCTAGCCTAAGGAAATGAGCAGGTAATATTTAATTTGTTTTTTCTCATTTTTTCAATTGTTTGTATTTTTTCCTTTCTTAATTTCTTTTTTTTTTTTTTTTGTGGGACCAGGGTTCAAACTCACGACCTTGCACTTGCCCAGCAGGCACTTGTGCCTCGGAGCTATCTCCCCAGCCCCTCCTTTCTTAATTTCTTATACATTACTTTTTTCTTTCTTCTTGCAATTTTATATGCATAAATCTGTTAATATGAATAAGTGGCTATAAGACATTATTATAATGAATAGTGTAAAATTCATATTATTTTGTTAACTGAAATTCTATATCACTTGTAATTTTTTTGTTTTAATACTATTTTGTACTCTCTTTAAAAACAAAAATTAAATATAAATACAGCTTCTACCCAACAAAAGAAACACCAAAAGAATTGAAGGGACAATCTACTGTTGAAGAAATCTCTTTGTCAGCTATTCCCCACACACAGTACTAATTTTTTAAATGTGTTTGGTACAGGGCCTCATTATGCAACTCAGACTCATAGTGATTCTCCTATTTTCACCCTTCCCAGTCCTGGAATTACAGTCATGTGCCATCATGTCCAGTCTCAGTGGCCGGCTCAGCATGCCTGGGGGTGGGGCTGGCATGGCATGTGGTGCTGGGAATTGAATCTTAGTCCCTACGCTTGCCTAAGCAGTTACTTAGCCTGCCGAGGTATCTCAGAGGACGAATGTTGAGGATGTACAATAAATTTATGAAAATTGCACCTCTTAAAATAATGGATCCAATCAAAAACTACACAATTGAAATGAATAGACACTTCTCAGAAGAAGTGCACATGGCTAATAAGCACATGAAATAACATTAAACATCTCTGACTATTAAGGAAATGCAAATTAAAACAGTATTGAAATTTCATCTTACTATACAAACAATGGCTATCATCAAGAAATCAATAATAAGCCGGGCGTGGTGGCTCACGCCTGTAATCCCAGCACTTGGGAGGCTGAGACAGGAGGATTGGTGCAAGTTCGAGACCAGCCTGGGCTACAAAAGTGAGCGCAGGACCAGCCTCAACTGCATAGCGAGACCCTGTCTCAAAAAGACAAAAAAAAAAAAAAAAAAAAAAAAAAAAAAAAAAAAAAAAAAAAAAAAAAAAAAAAAAAAAAAAAAAAAAAAAAAAAAAAAAAAGAAATCAATAATAGATGATGCAGCACTGGAGAGAAAGAAACGTTTGTGCATTATTAGTAGGAGCATAAACTAGTACAACCAGTACCGAAACCAGTATGGAAAGGGCTGGCCAAATAGCTCAGTGGATCAAAACACCTGTAAGCAGGCGCAGAGGCCCGGGGTTTGATCCCAGACCTATCATGCCAGCCCTGCCCCCGTGGCACGCTGAGACAACTACTGAGATTGGGTGTGGTGGTAAGTGCCTGTAATCCCAGTTCTTGGGAGGTTGAAAACAGGCGGATCACCACCAGTCTGATCTAGTAGTGAGACTCTGAACACCCTGTAGACCTTTCCCAAAGATACAAAATAAATAAATAAATAAAGGAAGGAAGGAAGAACTCAGTATGGAGATTCCTCAAAGATCTAAAAATGTAAGTTTCATTTGACCCATCCATTTCCCTTGTAGGTATCTTCTCAAGAGTTAAAAACATCATATCACAGTGATGTATGTGTACCCATGTTTATAGCAGTATAATTCACAATAGTTAACCTTGGGAACTATCTATCAATAGATGAAAGGATAAAAAGTCTGTGCTATTTACACACAATAGAGCATTCCTCCACTACAAAGAAGTATGAACTTGATTTATCTGTAATAAAGTGAGTGCACAGTGGCAACATAATATTAAATGACATAAACCAGGTACACAGGCTTAAATATCACAATGTTTCTCTTGTGGAAGAGAAAGCATAAATGAAGAGCAAATAAAAGATTAAAATTATTTATTTATTTGTTTATTTATATTATGGCCAGCTCATCCTGCCCTGGGGTTGGGACTGGCACAGCATGTGGTGCCAGGACTCGAACTGCAGTCCCTCCGGTTGCCTAAGCATTCTTAAACAGGTGCCTTAGACGACTGAACTATCTTGCTGGCCCAATAAAAAATTACATAATAGAAAAATGTTTGCTTGTAAATAAGAAAGGGATCAAGAGTTGAACGGAGAGGAGGCAGAGGAGAGATGAAAGGAATGTAAACCTAATTGAGAAATGTTGTGTACAAATAGGCACACACCAACTGCACATGAGAAATGTAATCATAATGTTCTACAAACACACACTAATAAAAAAAGAAAAGGGAACAAAAGATGGAGTAGCAGGGGCCCGGCAGGATGGCTCAATGGTCTAAAGCGCCTGCTTAGGAAAGCTTAGGTGGCTGCAGGGACCGCAGTTTGATCCCCAGCACCACATGCTGCGCCAGCCCTGCCCTCAGGGCAGGCTGAACCAGCCATAAACATAAATAAACAAACAAACAAAAGTTCTGAAAGAAGAAAAAAAAATAAAAAAATTCTAAAAAATGAGATGGAGTGGCAGAAGGGAGAGAAGAAGGGCATGAAGATAAGAACGAAGATCTGTTACGTACATATAACAACTCTTCCACAGGAATGTAAACATTGTATAGTGCAAACATGTACCGATAAAATGAAAAAGTATTTTTTAAAATTTTACTTGCTATTAACCTTTCTAAGCCTTTTATTTAATTAATTAATTAATTAATTAATTAATTAATTAATTTATTTATTTTTTTGAGACAGAGTCTTGCTATATAGTCCAGGCTGGCCTTGAACCCATGATGTTCCCACCTTAGCTTCCCAAGTGCTGGAATTACAGGAATGCAACCATATGCCTGACTTCAAGGCCCGAATTTTTTCTTTAGCCAGCAATGGGATAAAACTGTTGTTTACATTAATATATTAGGCTGAGAATCAAATGGGACAGTGGGTAGACATATATTGAATATATGGAAAGTATAAAATGTTTTTCATATGTATGAGATTATTTCTATTTCTTCAAGATTCTGGTGGCTTTCCTGTCTATAGAGGACCTGAAAACCTAGAGTGGATTATAGCAGCTAAGGAAACCATTTCAGGAGCATAATTAGCTTCCTGTTTTCATGCTCAATCAAATACAGTGGTGCTTCAGTTCATGAACTTAATTTGTTAAACAGTTCTGGTGAAGAGCAGAATTAAGTATGAACTATATCAAATTTTCCCATAAGGCAATGTAAATAAGGTTAATTCATTCTGAACCACATGTATTTTTAATCACAAAAAGTACAGTACTGTACAGTATGAGGAGAAAGAATAGTCACTTTGCTAGAGGGGACTTCTAGTGTGCAGGAGAGCAAGGTGGGTGGGGAGGAAGTTACTATTTGGAAGGAGTGTTCTTCATAAGGATATCAGGAAGAGCTCCTTCAGGGTTTTCTGTCCTCTGTGTCTCCTACAAAAACTAATCTGTCTAATGTCACTTTTTTTTTTTTTGCTGCACAGCATAACCCTGTAGAAATGAGAGATCATGTTACTGTTCATCAGATTCAGCACTCTGTTCATCACAATTATGTTAGGATGGTGTTCCTCAAAGAAATCCTGGCACTCATTTCATGTTTCCACGATGGATTTTATCACATTCCTGGTAACCTCCTCACTGTCTTCCTCTTCCTCAGTGGATGCTCCTCAGCAAGTACCTTCTGCTGCTCACACTGGAGCTCAGTGACTTCTTCCACTGTCATCTCCTCTTCCTGGTCCTCAGCAAACTCCTCCACTCTTACTCTTGCCCACGGACAGTCTGCTCCACTGCTTATGCATCAGACCCTTCAAAGTAAAGTTCAGTGACACATTCCTGTCATATGTTCATCCAGGCTGAGTTTAAGGTCTGATATCGACAGGTTTTGTCGATGAGGTTGATGCAGTGGAGGACAGGGAAATGTTTCTTACAGAACTCTTACAGAGTCAAGGATATCTCTTCACTGACATTAAAACATCTGGCAAAGAGCACCTTTAGGCTCAACTTCTTCAAGTGGCAGATCATGGCTGGGAAACTGAAGAAAGTATTGTATTCTGTTGTGTTGTGCTTTACGGGAGGAACTTGACCTTCATGATGTCATATTCAATGTCCATATCATCCACCAAAGCTGGAGGGTATGCTGGGGTATTACCCATCAGGAGAAAGCATCTTTCAGGTAGTTGGTTGTCACAGAGTTACTTCCAAACAATAGTGGGTGAGGCACCTCACACAGCCATTTCATGAACAGATAACTGATTTGTGATCAAAAATTTGTATTGGCCATCCCCATGACAAACAGCTTGGCCTTGTTCACATTCTGTTCATTGAATGCCTGAAGGGTCTGTCAATGGAACATAATAATGGTTTAATCTTCAGATCAGCACTTGTGTTCACACACAGCAAAAGGGTCCATCTGTCCTTCATGGGCTTGTGTCCCAGTAGTGCCTTTTCCTCCAGCATGATATACATTCTTTACAGCATTTTCTTGCAGAAGAGCCCTGTTTCAGCAGAGTTAAACTCCGCTGAGTGATGTAACTTTCTGCTTTCATGAATCCCATGAATTCTTTCAAGGAGGCAATGAATCACCCTTTTTAGAACAGGAAATGCATCACCCTTGTTAGAACAGGAAATGCATCACCCTTGTTAGAACTGGAAGCATCCCTGTGCCTTAGCACTGTGGATGCTGCTTCTTTTGCAGAATTTTCAGACCATGCTTTACTAGATTTAAGGTCATCACTTGTTGCATGGAAAAAGGAGTTTTCGTGTGGTAAATCGCCATGCAATTGCCTGGCTTTTACACAGATCATAGATTCACTTGAGTTATTACCTGCTGGCTGTTTCTTTCAACCACACTAACAAAAGCTTTTCTACTTCCTCCAACCTTTGTACCATCATAATCAAAACCTGCCGTGTTACCCTCCAAGGCCAGGTCAGTCACATGAATGCCATGCTCCTGCCTTTCTACACTGTTGTTTTGAAAGTTAATAGCTTTCTTTAAAACCTCCTTACCATTCTTGCTCTGCAGTTTCTGAGACCTTCATTATTGCTCTTTGCATTTTTCTCACCTTTATTACCACTCTGTATTTTACTTTACCACCATATTTGTTCTGCATTTGCTCTGGAGCCATGCTGCATCGAATAATACTACACAGTATGGTATACATTAGAAAGAAAGAAAAAAAATGCTTCAGAACAAGTGTGTACAGGTCTTTCTGTGGCCATGGTCTTGACTAGAGGAAGCCAGGACCTTGTGTCAGAATGGGGAAGGTGACCACACTGATGTTTCTGCATGGAAGATGGTTGGGGTCACGTTCATCAAAAGATGCAGAGTTGCTGAATGGAAGCAACCTTGTCAAATGTTTGTGTGTATGAACGAAATTATTCATGAACAGAAGCAGCTGTAAACAAGTGTATTACTATACTATAGTTCTTTATATAGCAGCAAGGCCTTTTAGACTCTTTGTTATTTAACATTTTTCATATCTTCTCTTTTATTTTATTAAAAAAGTAAAATAAGATTTCACAACAAAATAATAGAATCACAATCATAAATAAATTGCATATTATCTTTAAAGTAATTATGCAGAGTACAAGATATGGGCATAAAAATTTCTCTGAGTGATGTTATCATAAACTTGACAACAAACACAGAAAAACTAGTAATATAGCTATGCTCTTACAGATTTTCTAAACTAAATAGAATTCTATTGATTTGTAGTAATGTTTAGGTTGCTGAGTAAGGGTGGGCACTTCTCCTTTGGAACTCACAATGAGAGGGAAAAAGAATTAAAATTTTGGCTCATGGTATACTGTGTCAAACACAGTACCGTAATAATTTGGCACTTGTTAACTGCTTATGGGAAGTACAATGCATATAAAACACAAGTTGCCAAACAAATTGTTTCAAGTGGAAAGCTTGGAGGGTCACAAGGCAATTGATACCCATCAGTTCTAGCTTATGCACAGAGCACTAAACACACAATGATTAGTGGGACAAAATTTTCATGTCTTAAATCTTTGAGAGTAAAATGTATGATTGTGTAAGGCACATGGCATATGTTACTTTCTAATGTTTGAAACACTTCTGTGAGATAAGACTGTTAGTTCTAACTTTACACACAAGAAAATGACAGGTCTGAGATGTTAAGCAACTTGTTCAAGTTAATAAAGCTAGTTAGACATAGGCCGGGCATGGTGGCACATGCCTGTAATCCCAGCACTTGGGAGGCTGAGGCAGGAGGATCGATGTGAGTTCACGACCAGCCTGGGCTGCAAGAGTGAGCTCAAGGCCAGCCTGAACTGCATAGCAAGACCCTGTGTCATAAAGGCAAAAAACTAAAACAACGAAACTAGTTAGACATACAAGCTGAAAATCAATCTCAAATTTATCTGACTCCAAAGTACTCTTTCCTATTCTCTCTTATCTCCAAGCAGGCCCACAATATCAAGAATAGGATACATGCTAGAAAACTTAAGGCTTCATAATTCTTGGCTCCCTCACAAGCATGCATTAGCATAGTCACTGGCAAGTACCTTGGCCATCTTGGTGAAAGTCTCTTTCAGGGGTATCTTTAAAACCTAAAGCTGTTTTGAAATATAAATTAAGGAAGCACAGACCTAAAAGAGAAGTGTGTTTTACATTTAGTAGTGGGCTCTAAACATATAAAAGAAAGGTGAAAGTTTTGCCTAGAAGAAGTAAAATGAAAAGTTCAAGGTGACAGCCTGTCAGTGATAATACACACCTCATACAGTGCTGTCTGCTCCCCAAAAAGTTAAACGTAGAGATATTACATTGACAGCTCCTTATTTTCAGTCTGTTATGGTTTATATCTAGATGTTCCTCCAAAGCCTCATGCAGTCATTGTTGTGGCTTTTCAGAGGTGGTTAGATCTAGGGTGTGCGATGCTGAGACTAAGGGCACCCATCCTGGGTATGAGCACTAACTGTGCAAACAGTAGGTAGTGTGGATGGAATGAAAGGCTGCTGCTACTCATGTTCTTCTGCTGCTGCCATTGCTTGTTACCTGCTGCCTTCTGCTCTCTCTGCCATGATGAGGTGTTTCTCCTCTGTGATGCCCTCCTGTCATTCCCTGCTGCCTTGGAGCCAGACAATTAAGGAGTGAAATGTCTCCAAACTGAGCCAAAATAAACCTCCCCTTCCTAACCTGTGCTGTTGGGGATTTTGTCTAAGCAATACAAAAAATTCAACCTTACAGGAGAGGAATCATCTTGGTATGATTTGGGCAAGACTGCAATGTTGTCACTTATCAAAATTATTTCTGCCAATGGCTCTACCATAATGCCTGCAAAATCCTATTAATCACTTCTTTCAGGGTATGTCTTCTGCCAAAATATAAGTGCTACCCTCAGTTTCTGCACCTTATACTCATTAGTTTTTTTTTTTTTTTTTTTTTTTTTTTTGTGGCCTGCTCAGTCTGCCCTGGGGATTGGGCTGTGTGGCATGTAGTGCTGGGAATCAAACTGTGGTCCCTGCAGTTGCCTGAACTTGCCTAAGCAGTCACTTTAGACTGCTGCACTATCTTGCCAGCCCGTTTGTAACTTTCATTCATCTTTATTCTATCACCCTGTACTACTGGAGATTGGTCTCAGGGCCGGTTACTAAGTTATATCTCCAGTCCTTTTTAGTTTTATTTTGAAACTGGGTCACTCTAAGTTGCTAAGTTGACCAAGCTGGGCCCAAACTTGTGATCTTTTTGCTTCAGCCTCCCAGAGTGCAGCGATTATAGATGTTCATTGCTATGGTGAGCATCACATTCATTATAATCATCAGACAGATATGAGACATGGGACAAGTGATTTCGAAGGGGCTGATAGAAAGGAAAAGATTCAGTATAATGTATGATATGCAACTAGAGTTCAGCAAGACCAGATTAAGACATTTAGGAACTCCTTGGTTTAAGTTTTGTACTTCCTATGTGTCTAGGAATTTAACCATTTCTTTTGGATTCTCTAATTTATTGGGATATAAATTTCTGAAACAGTTTCTAATAATCTTCCAGAGTTTGGCATTGCCCATTGTGATTTTGCATTTTATAAACAATCCTGAATAGACCCCTGAAAGTCAATGAAATTGAGGCAGTAATGAAAATCTTACCAACTAAGCTATACCTGATGCTGAATTTTACCAGAATTTCAGGAAATGATTAATGCCAATGCTCCTCAAACTCTTTCATGAAATTCAAAGAAAGGAATACTGCCAAACTCATTTGTTGAAGCTAACATTATCCTGAGACCAAAGACCAGACAAAGACTCAAGAAGAAAAAAAAAGAAAATTATAGACCAATTTCCTTAAAAAGCTAAGGGGGCAAAAATTCTCAACAACATACTTCTAAACAGAATGCAACAAATCATTAGAAGTCCATACATCATGACCAACGTTGCTTGATTCAAGTCATACAAAGATGGTTCAACATGTGAAAACCAACAAATGTGATACATCACACAATCAGTGGAAAAGAACAAAAATCACAAGACCATCTAAATAAATGCAGAAAAACACTTTGACAAAATTCAACCTCTATTCATGATACAACCCTGACAAAACAAATACCTTACCTCAACTGATAAAAATCATTTATGACAAATTCACCACCAACATGATATTAAATGGAGGAAAACTGAGAGCATTCTATATCCAGGTTCACTTGTGGAACGTGTGTGTGTGTGTGTGTGTGTGTGTGTGTGTGTGTGTGTGTGTGTGTGTGCGCATGTGCTACTATGTAGGTTTACAATGGGCAACTGCAGGGTCAAGAATAGAATAACGCAAAATGGCTGCCTGTGCCCTGGATTAAGTTGAAAGCTGCCACAAATTTCTGTCTAGTGTGAGTCTGTCGGGAAGTCAGAAGGTCTGTGCTGGAAGCTTGAAGGAATCAGAGACAAATGAATGTCCAAAGTCAAGGGGTGAAGACTGGAGATCCTCCAAAGAAATGAAAGGAGAGATTTTCGTCTTTAACTTGTTATCCTATCCATGTCATAAACTCATTTGTTGGTGCCATCCCCATCTGGGGTGGTTCTTCCATCCTCATTTTGGGGCCTAGATGTCAGTCATGCACAGATATACTCAGAACTGTTCTCCATGAATCCACTAGGCGTTATTTCTTTTCCTTTTTCTTAGTTTACAAGTTTATTATGAAAAACACTGCAGTGTTCTTGTGCAGTAACATCATATTGCAGGAATGAGGAAAACATTTCTGTTCAGAATAGCTCACCAGGTTCTGACAGTAACAAAGAACAACATGGGGGTGAGATTTGAGAAGGGAATAAACTGAGTGCAGACAAATCATACAATTAAATTAAACAGTATCCCTGAAAATAAACAATACAATTTCAAAGCTCACAAGTAGAGGAGAGGCTTGGTACTTATTTGTAAAAATCTTCATTAAGTGCCAATGATTGTTTGCTGCTTTTCTTACCTACAGTCATGCTGTGTAAATGTATAGCTGAGTGGAAGTCAAATTGTATTCACAAGATGCTAATGTTTACATCTTATCAACTGCAGTCTCTCAGAGAAAGCAGAAAGTGACTACAAATAGTGTTATGCCAGAAACCGATTTCTTGACCAACAGTGTCGCTTCAGCATGCAATGAACTGGTTTGTTCTAAAGTGGTCACAGCTGTTGATCACAAGAGGCTTTGCATTTTTATATGGCACATCTTTTGTTTCGTGTGAAAACAAGTTATTTGAATGTTAACAATTTTCTGACAATCTGGAGTTACAGTTGCTCTTCTCATTTTCATTAAGTCAATAAATGCTTCACGGCAATACTGTGCAAGTTTAAAATTTCATTACAGGAAGTAGTCTCGGGTAAAATGAGTGACATGTGGCTCCCTTGTATGAGGTGCTAGATCAAACTACAAGAAAGAATATTGCAGAGTATCATCAAGTTCCCTGATTGCAGCTTGGTTACCACAACGATAACAATACTTTGGAGCACTGAAAGTTGTCACTATATCCCAGTCATGGCACCAGTTATATCCCTCCATCACCAGCTTGTGAGCTCTAGACACTGTGAGGCCTTGGCATGATTAAATGTCTCGGATATATCTTGGCCAAAGGTGTAACCAACTCCCCGAGGAGATATACTGCAACCACCATGATCATCTGGATCTGACCATAGCAAATCACAGATTGGATCTTCATGGGGAACTTCTTTAGGCAATCAAGTGCTCTGAGTGATCCAGTGAATCTAGGCATGGAGAGAGACCACCATGTAGACAAAAGATCCATTCATCCACCAAGGCAGTGAGAGGAAGACAATCAAAAAGATCTGTAAATTATTTCTAAACATTTGCATTTTCATGTTTTCTTAAACACTCATCATAGAAACCAATGAGCCTTAAGAGCTACAAGCAGAGTAACTGTTTGGAGTGAATAATACCCTCAGTAAATATAATCTCCCATATACAAGGAATTTGTATCTGGTGATTTGGCACCAATTCTAAATACTTCACTGATCTAAATACTTCCATGAGATCATGAAATTGCCATGTACATCTCCACAGACAGTAACTGGACATCAAACCTCTTACCACCATGCCCAGTCTCAATCACAGTCTCAGCGCATTCCTGGGGGCAGAGCCAGCACAGCACACCAGGGATTCAACCCTGGTCTCTGAGCCTGCCAAAGCACACAATTTAGTCTGCTGAGCCATCTGAGTGGCCCTTTCCATTTTTATGTTTTATTAGTATGTTTGCAGTCCATAATCATTACATTGCTGTGTGGAGCTGGTATGTATACATAACATATACTTTTTTTCTGCTCTTTTCTCTTTCCCTCTCTTTCCCCTCCTTTCAGCTCTTGATTTGTTCCTTTTTAAGAATGATCTATATTCCTCTTCCTATTATCTATCTCTTATTTTGCTCTTTATTTATATAAATGCTTTAAAGAGAAAAAAGTATGGTAAGAAACAAGGAGATAGATTTTGTGGAAATGGGATCAAGCGTACACGATCATTTGACCCAGTTGTTTCAGCCTGGGGTGAGGCAGCATATCATAGTGGGAACACATGGTACAACCCCAAATACATCATGGAAAGGAAATAGAAGAGAGGACAGAGAGATTACTGTCTAATAATCTCCTTTAAGGATATACTGCAGTGGACAGAGGGTCTCCTAGGATTCTAACACACTCCATAGTGCTATCTGGGGGACTCAGCCTTTGATCTTTGAGGGCATATTCAAGACCCAAACTATAGCAAATCCCATTTCAAAAAAAGGAGACCCCAAATCAATAGAGAATGTGTGACCTAGTAATTAGAAAGGAAACCATAGACTACATTTCCATGTGCCACTACATTTCACCTTTACTCTTATGAGAAAACTGCAGCTATTAAAGATGTGAAGTTAGCATACTTACTCTCCAAATCCTAATGCTTTACTCTAAGAATAGCTCAGAGTTAACAGGTAAATCATATTCCACAAAGAAGGAAATTTCACTTTTGAATTCTACTTTCCTGAAGGGGACTCAATTGTCCTTGAAAATGTGATGTACCACATAGTTGCTCTTAACCATCTGTCTAAATTCTCCTCAGGGTAGTGGCCTAAACCACATAATCCCATGTGAGGGGTGACTTATGGAAGTTCTTAAGAAGTCAGAGACTTCTAATCATTTATTTATTCAAGTAGTTATTGAATATTTACTCATTTTAATATTACAGAGGTACGCTAGCACAGTGGTGACTAGCAAAAGATCTGAAGGCCTACTGCCTCGTTATTGACTCTAGTTTCAGTTGGTAAAATGAAGAGACCAAAATTATTCATGCCAGAGGGTAGGTGGGAGAATGGAATTAGATACATATGTGAAGTGCCTAGCATATTTCTTAGCAAGAAATATTCGTTTTTGGGTTATTCGTGATGAATCAAGGCAAACCTTACAGGGCTGTGCGGAAAATGGACAGTGAGTGATGGAGTAAAATTTTATAACACCTCAGCTAGTTTCATGAGGTCAGTACTGGAAACAGTTTGAAGAAGAAGCACTTGCTGAGAAGCACAGTGGTGAAGATGTCATGATTGGAGAGACTCAAGTAGAAACAATACTTGAGTGGCAAAGAATTGTCGCACTGCTTCGGTTTCAGAAGAATGTGAATACCAATACATTCTGTTCCAGGGTAAATGATCCCTCTTCACTAATTATAGCCTCTAGCAGCCATGTTTTCCACCACAGGGCAAAGAGCACAGTGCAAACTTAGGACAATGATTCATAGTCACAAAGCCCAGAACCTGACATATTATCCCTCATTTCCCCCAGCAACACTTTGTGCAGAACTAATTCTGAGAGTTGATGGTATCCCAGCTGCCCCAGAGGAAAACACAAACTAGTAGCACAGAAGAGAAGCCAATCAGTCAGCTTACTGCAGGCAGAATTGATTTAAAAATATCTTCCAGGGGTTGGGAACCTTCTGGGACAAGGTTGAAAGGAAATATATGTGGGAAATGACAGTGGTTGTTTTGGTTACACCAAAAGCTGTCAATTTAATTCCATTCCTGGCTTTTATGTTTATTGAATGCTTACTCTGTGTACAATAGTTCCAAGCATTGCAAGTGCTTCAAAAGCAGCAACAATTGAGATTCTTGCTTTTGAACTATGATTAAACTAAAGTGGGAAAAATATTCTGTATTTTCTGCCTGCAATTTAATTCTAGATCAGCGAATACAATGATAACAGCTGCACCAATTGCTTTTGTTTTATGTACAGTGCTTAGAGTTGGGGCCCCTTTAACTCAGTTCACAAACTGACATAAAATGATCCATGTGTGGGCATTTTCATTTGTTACAGAGTTGCAAACAGAACTGCATACAATTCTGTGTTTATGTACTAGCCCCTCATCAGGCTGGCATTGCATAGTCTTTAAACAACAACCAACTTAGTGAAACAGAGCTAGGCCACCCAGGAAAGAGAGGGCCCCAGGGACATATGTGCTATGGATTATTCCTATGTATTCCTGTGGAAGCTCTGATGTTTTCTCTATAGTTCCTTTGCCATTGGAGGACTTGTCTTTATTTACCATTCCTCATGGGCTGATCCTCAGAAAAAGTGGGCTGGTGAGTGAGAAATCTAGCTGTGAGCTATCTAATTGCCCGGGAATGAGGGCAATGGCAGACTGAGCATAATAAACCTTAAGCATCAACCAGCTACCAACCCACACATCAGTACACTCTCCAGATTCTTCTGTCAGTGTTCCGCATACCTTCCACTTGGGGTAAGAAAGCACACAGTGAAGGGGAAGCTCCAGACAGAGGCAAGTAATTTTCTAAGATTGTTTTTCCCTTTTGCAAGACATGCTCAAAAATTTCTCCTTTGATAGTCTGGGGAAAATTAGGTGTATTGCTGCCTACAGACAATGAGATGGCCTCTTCAAGCCATGGAAACATCTGATTATACTTCCTAACTGACAAAGTTGAGCCAGGTTTAGCAGCCATGCTATTCAGTCTTTCCTTCTGCTTAAATATAGCAGGTCCACAGATAGTCACAATATCTTTGAGTATGAAAAGCTTGAGGCTCTTCATATTACTAATGCTTTTGATCAGTTTCTCTTTAGTGGGCCTGTGGGAAAGGGGAGAAACTTTTTCTGACTATGAGGAGACATCTGTGAGACTTCCAAGGGGGGTTGAGCTTTACACTGTCCAGCAGGTTGAGAATGGCATTGTAGGCTAAGCAGTGGCAAGTATAGGAATTCAAGAGATATTCAACGTGTTTCTCTCAATTCAAGTTCAAAGAATAGTGAAGAGCTGAACGAGGCTGAGCAAGTCATGAGGTGGGTGTGGCAGATTATGAAGGGCATAGCACCCCATGCTGAGGCAGTTAAACTTAACTTCTTCAGGCCATTGATCATTCTAAGCAGAGGATAAACATTCCAATTTGTGCTTACAAAAAGAATTCTTAGTTATATGGAAGGATGGCTGGCAAAAAGATGATACCTACTTAGGAGGCTATAGCAAATGTCTAGATGAAAAATGAGACCTACATCCAGGGTGGTTGGTAGCAGAAACTGCAATGTGGTAGATCTGAACAGTAATAAGAGAGCGACATATGGGTAAACAACTATAGAAAAGAAAAAAACAAGACCCCTACGTATAGCGCTTGCTGATTTTCATGGTATACAAATTCCACTATGGCTTCTTTCAAGGTAGAAATGGGCTGCCTGTGGTTACAGAGTTAGGAAAGCATGTGCTCAATCAGCTCTGTTGAGCTAATACAAGCCAGCTATAGCATAGCACTGTGAAATGAAGAAACAGATGTGGAGAGAAGAGAAAAATTAAAATGATGGACACGAATAATGTGGGTGATGTTAAGTTAATGAAGAGTGGCAATTCAGAAAGAACAGATTTATTTCTTGGCATAAAGTGAGGTAGGAATTAAGAGGTAAGACACATACCAGGAAAGAATTATTATCTCAAATTTGAACATAATAAATTTGTAGTACTAGATCGAGAAATCAATTTTCAGTAAAGGTCTGTCTTGTAATAGTAGCTAATATCAATGAAATACTTACACTGTGCTCTCTTATATAGTTTTAGTTCTTTTAGTTTCACAGCATAGGTAAGGAGTTAGGTGATATATAATAAGTGCAGGGTTTTGTTTGGTTTAGTTTTTGTCTTCTTGAGGTAAAGTTTCACTACACAGTGCAGGCTATAATTAACTCATTTTGTAGCCCAGGCTGGCCTTGAACTCACTCAGATCCTCTTCCATCAGCCTCCCAAGTGATGAGATTAGTAGGTGTTAAATGTCTATGCAGTGAATTGCCTGAGAACTGAAACAAATTTACCCATGTTGACATTGAACCTTACTATTGAATTTGTTTCAGTTTTCATTTTTAAATAATAGAGTTGCTCAGGTGACTGATTTCATCCAACTTGGTTTCTGACTGGAATCTTTGAAAGAATTAAGTTCCTCAACTGAGGTACTACTGTGAAGAAAACTAGGCACAAATTGTACAAGGTCACACAACAAGGACTTGAATTTAAGCCTGTGTGATTTCCAAACTAGTCTGCTAAACTAGGAATGTATGCTATGAACATAAAATATGGCAGATATCTTCCTATCTATATTTTTCTAACTTTACTCTATCACAGGGCTATGAATAATGTTATGCATTCAATAGTCCTTTGTATAAATTCGCTGAAGCCCTAACTTCCAAGGTGACTGTATGTAGATCTAGAGCCTTTGTGGAAGTGGGTAGAGGTTACTGAGGTCATGAGGTAGTACCCTTAATCCAACAAGGTTAGCAACCTTGTAAGAGGGAGCCAAATCAGACTTCTCTCTCACCTACTGCCATATAGAACAAACAATACATGAGAACACAGCAAAAAGGCAACTGCCTGTAAAACAGGAAAAGTATTCTGACTAGGAAGCACATTGGGCAGTATCTTGATCTTGCATTTTCCAGGTTTCAGAACTGCAAGGAAATGAGGTTTTGTTGTTTGAGCCACTTAGGGTTAGGGTGAGGAAAACAGTTTTAACTTTGGAATGGTTTGTATACAACAGCAAACGATGAGAACACTTTTCCTTATTCCACTCTGAATTTGAAAAAGGAAGAACTATTGGTAGACTAATTCATGTTGTAGGATTGAACTTAGAATCCTACCCATGTCATATTATATTATCATGTCATCTAGCTCAGTTTCCCTTATAGGACAAGTGCTCAGAGAAACTAACCAGAATGACATAGCCTTCACCTATATTGCCTACAGTGCTGAGTTTCTCTTTACAAGGTCAAATATATTCATTAAGATTTTATAAAGTTAAGAATAGCACTAATTATAGTACTTTACTAATTCCAGGCTTGTGAAGAAGTATTCTGAAATTCTTCCTGAGTAGAACACTGCCTTAGAACACTTTTATTAAAGCTAGATTTTTAAAGTATATATTTAGGGTCTACAGTGTCTCAGTACACACACTTTTATTAGTAGCTATAGAATCCATAGGAATCTTCATCACTACGCTTGTCTCCAGAATATGAGTGTTTCCAGCCACTCTTAAAGTAGTCCTACTTGGACAAATCTAGCATTGATTGTGACAGTGTCTCTAATGGTGCAACAGTAAGTACACACTTGTGAACTCTGCCATGGAAGAAGTACTTTCTGATCTCTGGGTACCATCTTTTCTTCCTTTCGTTATTCTGCTCACCTTTGCCACATGAGTCTTTTTAAATTCTTTGTGGCTAACTTTTTATTAAATTCTCTGTTTGAAAGATCAGGAATGATTTCCTTTTACCTGGCTGAGAATTACAGATGAAACTACTGAATTACTCTTGGTATTTCAGAAATATCAACAAAGGAATAACATCAGAAGTTTGGAAACATCAAAACCTTATACTTTCAAAAGACTTTTTTCATTGCATTGCATACTACATGCAAAAAAGTGAGCATACAGAAATAGGACAATATAGCTCAGTAGGTAGCCAAGAATCAAACAGCCTTGTAGCTAGCGCCCAAATCACAAAACACAACATTACCAGCTCTTCAGAACCACCTGATGCTCATTAAGTCTCTCTTTCTCTACAACATACTAGCTTGTCTTGAATTGTGCCATCATTTTTCCTTATGGCTTACCACCTAATTGTGTATGCCTAAACATGACTAGTTTCCTTTTTCTACATTTGAATTTTTATATACATATAATTAAACAAGATATATTCTTGCATGTGTATGGCTTCTTTTGCTCGATGTTTGTCTGTGAGATTCATGCATTCTGATGAACCGTAATGTAGATGTTTTATTGCTCTTAAATTTCAATGTATGACCAAATGTGGCTATTCAATAATGCATGAGATGAAGTTGTATTAATAAAGTAACACCAGTAAAACATCAGGGAACTAGGTGGCATGTGAAGGATACTCATGACAGTAAAATGTTATTTACACTGGAAAAATCAAATGCTTGTCGAAGAAACAAACAATGTCATAACTGTCTTAAACCTAAAAAAAATTACCTACCATGCAGGACAGAGGTTAACTACTCTAATCCTCCCAAGAGTAAAATTGGGTAGATAGCATAAATAGGTACACATTTGCCTTCTTGTTACCATGTTATTTTGGGGGGTGTTGTTTTGAGACAGGATTTTGCTATGTAGCACAGCCTGGCATTGAGGTCACTACAAGATGTCCTTGAATTTGAGAAGATCTTCCTGCCTCAGACTCTGAAGTGTTGGGATTACATGTATATGCCACTATGCCCAGATTTTCTAGGTGAAAAAAATTAACAGAATTAAACATACAAGAATTCACCTCTACAAAGGAGTTAATTTTACAAATATTGAATAAACACAAAGAAGTACATCATTAGATTTTAGATCTCAGGTCAAAATTTGCTAAATGCCTTGTTTAGTGCCTACCTCTTCAAATATAGAGCTGCAGGTTTTCCTTTTATAGGCTTTGCCAAAACACTAAAGATGTTTCTTGAGTGGTGATTGCAGAAATGATTTATAACTACAGAATTCTATTGAAATTTCTGAGCAATTTGAAGAAAGAGGCATGGAATATAATGTCAATCATGAACGGTGATATGAAAAACTCTCCCAGGCCCTCTAAATTGTATCTTAAGGTTTTAGTTGTGAATTTATAATAATATGAACACAAAGATTGCAATTATACCTCTCCAATTTACTGTTAGACATAATATAATGCCTTATTGTACTTATGTGTGTAGGAGGGTAATGGAGATAAAGAAAGGACACAATACTTAAGAAAAAATCATGTTTAACAGAAAAAGAAACCAAGTAGGTGTAGTCAGGTTTTTGATTCTTATTGTTGTTTGTTTTTGCAGTCAGAGGAAATGAAACAATAGAAATCAAATGTTACTTAAAAGCTATGTTGCCGGGTGTGGTGGCTCATGCCTGTAATCCCAGC
>PVJA010040969.1:0-18176 GCA_004027025.1 Myocastor coypus | reverse complement strand
CCTGCTTGGCAAGTGCAAGGTCATGAGTTTGAACCCTGGTCCTGCAAAAAAAAAAAAAAAAAAAGATTAGCCGGGCATGATGGCGCACGCCTGTAATTCCAGCACTCGGGAGACTGAGGCAGGAGGATCGGTGAGAGTTCAGGACCAGCCTGGGCTACAAAACTGAACTCAAGGCCAGCCTGAACAGTACAGCAAGACCCTGTCTCAAAAAGACCAAAAAAAAAAAAAAAAAAAAGTGAGCCTCGGACACAGTGCGCGCATCGCGCATATTCATGCAGTGAGTGAGCAAAAACAACCTCATGATGGGCCCAGAATTAAGGGCAAAAAGCACCACTCTCCCCCGGCTTCACTCTGAGGGGCATCCTCTCTAATGCCCAGGACCTCATTCCCAGCTCAGCAAAGTCCTGGACCCCCAGCCTCCTGCTGTCTCCCCCCAGCCTATGGCCCACCCCCTAGGTCCAGCATCTAGTGACAGCAACAGCAGTGTGGGGTTTAGTCGCTTCCTCCCCACGCAAGGTTGCTAGCACACACACACACACACACACACACACACACACACACACACTAGTTCTGTGCTGGGGTGGGGCCCACCGTGTTTGCGCCTGCTCGCTAAGGGAAGTCACAGCCTGTCCTCAGCCTTGTTTATATTGGTTTGGGGACAGCACCTGCTCAGCCCTCTGGAGTCCCTGAAGGGTGTGCAGTGCCCAGGAGGTGACACTCTATACTGTCCACCCCCCATGTCTCTTGCCCCTCCTGGCTCCAGCCAGGTGTGTTCAGCCAGCTGCGCGCCAGGCCACAGGCAGTGTGGGCTGGCTCTGCTGGAGTGGCTCGGAGTGGTGGAGCTGGGAGTTTGGGCCACCAGTCAGTGCTGTCCCTGTGTTGTCCAGAGCAGGGGTAGGGGTGTGTGGGGTCCAGGGACCCAGCAACCCAGAAGCCCATGGTCCTTGGCAGTGTTCCATTTGCAGGCATGTCCCACTGGCCTTGAGGTACCCAGCACTGTGCCGGCTGAGCAGGCTCAGGCCAGCCAGGGAATCTGCAGAGGATGGAGGGGCTGCGACCGAGCCAGAGCAGAGCATGGGAGCAGGCATGCAGCGCCCAGCCCTGGGCTCAGAGCCTGGCGCCACCTGCGGGGAGGTGTGTGTGGCCAGCAGAGCCCCAGCCCCCAGTGTGTATGTGTGTTTGCCCTGTTTTCTGTCGTCTCACCATTCTCTTTTTTTCTTTTCCTGTCTCCCTCCTTTTGGTGTGTTCAAGGAGTGACTTCCTGGAGCCAACTTCCAAATCTCGCTGTTGGGATGAGGAACAGGGCCAGCAGCGGGGGAGGAGGCCTCAGCAAAGCCTGGAGCATCCCCACACACTCCAGACCTGTGGCTAATTATAGGTTATCATCCTGCCTTTTGGGCCTAATTATAGTGTTTTTCAAAGCCAGGTGTGGGAAGAAAATATTAAAGCTTCTATGTATTTATAGCTCCTCATTTTCTGCTTTTTTTGGGGGGGGTGAAATCTAGCATAGTTACTGAAAAGAGCCTAAATATATGTGCATAAAAGTGAACCCCCAGATAGCCACCTCCTAGATGAAAATGTAGGATGTATTTTGTACCCTAATATCAACAATGTGTGTGGCCTCCCCAGCAGTGACCGTATCCTGACCAGGGATAATCAGCTCAGGATGCCTCTTTACCGTGTGGAAAGAGGTAGCCACTGTCCTTACCTTTATGATCCTCAGCTCCTTAATGCTGCTTATCACCGAGCCAGCTATGTCTGCATCTTGGCTGTGCAGGGCCTGACTTTTTTTTATTTTTATTTTTATTTTTTTTATTTATTGTTTCAGAACCTTTGTTTGTTTATTCACTCATTTTTATGGCCGGCTCAGCCCACCCCGAGGGCAGGGCTGGCGCAGCATGTGGTGCCAGGGATTGAACCACGGTCCCTGAAGCCACCCAAGCTTTCCCAAACAGGCGCTTTAGGCTACTGAGCCATCCCACAAGGCCCCCTGACTTTGAATTTATAATCTTTTTATTTTTTTCTTTCAGTACCAAGGATTAAACCCAGGACCTTGCACTTGCCAAGTGGGCGTTTATTCTACTGAGCTATCTCCCCGGCCCCGTGACTTTGAATTTAGTACCTGTGAAAGCCCTAAGTTGTATTTATGACAGGATCATGCCTTCCCCACTTACTAGTGAAGCTGTGAGGAAGGAGTGTGTATGTGTGTAAGTGTATGTGCTTCCTGGTGTGCTGGTCCCTAGATTCCTCCCTAAGAGCATATAATTAGGAGTGCAATTGCTCCAGAGCAAGGCACACCGCGTGCAGCTCAGCATCGGGAAATATTTTAAGTGGTTGTTCCAATTCGCTCCTCCCTGGTGATGCTTGCCCTAGATCCTTGTCAGCACTGGGTGTTGTTAGTCTCTTTAATTTCTGCTATGCTGGTGAGAAGCAGTATGTCACCATGGATGTAACTTCTACTTCCATTCTGATCTTTTTAACAGATCTGTTTTTGTATGTACCCAGTAGCCTGCATAGAGCATTTGTGTGAGTGTACACGCCTGGCTCTCTCTGCAGAGCCCCAGCCTGGTCTCTGACTGCGGATTCAGCCAACTCCCGCTGAAAACATTTGAAAGCAAAGTTGCATTTTACAGAATACATACAGACTTTTTCTATGTGTCCTGAATGATGCAGTGTGACAATACAGTGTAACAACTTCATGTTCTGACTGGTACAGTGTAACAGCCATGCAGGGTGACAGTCTTAGAATTGCACTCCTCACTGTAAGTGTCTAGAGATAAGGTAAAGTGTGTGGGAGACGGCACACGTGTAATACGCAAATGCCACGCCACTTCATAGGAGGAAGTTGAACACACAGGGATTTCAGTGTCCACAGAGAGTCCTGGAACCCGTCCTCTGGGGATATCAAGTGATGATTGCTCACCAAGTTTCTGAAAAAAGAGGCCTATGTTGGGTGTGTTGAAAATTTTTTTACTGATAAGAGTCTATGATAAATACAGGGGCCTGGCGGGATGGCTCAGTGGTCTAAAGCGCCTGCTTGGGAAAGCTTGGGCGGCTTCAGGGACCGCGGTTCAATCCCCGGCACCACATGCTGCGCCAGCCCTGCCCTCAGAGCAGGCTGAGCCGGCCGTAAAAACGAGTGAATAAACAAACAAGGGTTCTGAAACAAGAATAAAAATAATAAATAAAATAAAAAAAAAAAAACAGTTGGAAGACCACTGTAATACTACATGCAAGAGAAGACAGAAGACCTGGTGTGTTAGCTGAGAGTGACAGGGGACACTGGGAGGAAACCTTGAGTGGCAGTGCCAGGCAGGGGTGCAGCCTCCTCCCAGAGGGCATCCAGCGGCCTTCAGGCCTCGGGCCAGGCCGGGCACCTCAGGAACAGGTGTGCCTGTCAGCTCAGCAGGTAGGTGCCTAGCTTTAAGCTGCTTGGCAAGCAGGAGTTGTCAGCAAGCGACAGTTTACAACCCCCAAGAGACATCTGACAAGGTCCGAGGACTGGCTGGGGGTACCACCAAGCACCCTAAAACACACAGGACATCTGCCACCACTAGGAGTTTTCTGGCCTGGGTGTCTCTGCTGTGGAGATTGAGAAGCTGAGGAGAGGCAGAAGGGTGAGGCTCGCCGTGAGCTGGCTGTGTGAGCCCAGGCTCCTGACCTGAGAAGTTGGGGCGGCACTGCACTGCTGCCTCTGGGCTCCGGGTGGTTGCTGTGGTGGGGTGGGAAGGGGGTGGGGGCCAGGTGTTTGCAGAGGACGCTGGGGTGCTGTCCAAGGAGGCAGGCTTCCTCCTGGCTGGCCCCCTGGTGCTCTGAGCTGGAGGCCTCTTCCACGGCCCTCCTGCTGCCTGAGGGCCCCTGCCTTTTGATGAGGACTGCAGAAACGAGGGGCTTGCCGGGAGCCCTGGGGCCTCGCAGAGCTGCTCTGCCTTTGTCCTTAGCTGAATGAATATGAGTCCAAGGTTGCAGGATGATGATAACAGGCTCTTATCAGTTCCCTAGCTGAGGCCTCCCTGCAGGTCTGGGCAGAGGGGTGGGAGCTGGAGGTCCCATGTGGCTCCACTTGCCCTTCCTGGCCCTCAGAGCGTCTGTCCAGGATGGTGCACTCGGGGAGTGTAGGCCTCTCTGCCCTCACAGCTAGTGCTAGCACCCGCTCCTTGGCCTCTGCATCTCTCCAGGTGCCCCGAGCCGAGAGCCACTGACCTCCGCACACACCCTTCCTTACTGGAACAGGTTCCCCGAGAGGCCCCCAGTGAGGGCCGATGTGCTGCCTGCCTGCCTGGTGCAGGAGTGCTTACCTAGTGACTCAGAGATGCCACTAGAAAGACAGCAGAAACCTAGCCCCCATCCCCTGTGGAGAAGCACCGTGGTGTCTGGGCACCTGTGCCGAGGGCACTCGCAGCCCAGCCCAGCGTCCCCAGCTGGCTGGTGGTCCCCCATAAACAGGGGGCTATAGGGAGATTGTGGAGCAGGTGTGTGAAGACTGATGCCAAGGGCAGGTGTTGGGAAGGTGGCAGTGGTAGTATTTGCCCAGGGGCGGCAGGAAGTGTGAGGGGTAGGCCAAGCTGGGGCTGGGGAACTCTGCTCTGGTGACCCCCATGCTGCTCTGTGTCCCCTTCCTGCAGAGAAGGCCTGCTGTGGTGCGGCGGCCTGGAGCCCCCAGGGCGGGTAAGATGCTTGTCCGTGCCTCAGGCGGGCTGCGGGAGGGTGCGAATCCCCAGGCCACATTTGCAGCCCCCAAGGGATTGAGCAACTTCCTGTCCGAGGGGGGGCACGCTGTGAGGGAAACAGGGCTGGGGAAGATGAGGAAACACCGCGGCGGGGCTCTGCCCCAAGCCACACCGCGGCGGGGCTCTGCCCCAAGCCAGCACCCGAGCACCCGGGGCCTTCTTCCCTGCCACCGCAGGGAATTGAGCAATGTGTGCGCGTGCACCGGTGCGAGTGATTTGTGTGAGGCCCGAGGGAGCGGAGTAGGGGCGCAGGACCCAGGCAAGGCTCGCAGGGCTCTAGGAGGAAGCAGATAGGGGACTCCGAAGTTGCCTGAGTTAGACGCGGCTTCCTGCTCTCCCAGGCTGCTTTCAAGCCCCTGGTGAGAATTCTGCTCATGGGCTCAGCCTTGGACAGGCTGCTGCAGACCCCTAGCTACGCGAGTCTGACTTCAGCACCTCCTCCATCTGTAAGATGCAGTTGGCGCTGGTGGGTTCATCGTGAGGGTTAGACCGCTGAACTCCCAGCGATGCTCAGACCACAGTTGGGTATGGCCAAGTAAGGCCAGGCGAACGCTTGGTTGTGTGTGGGACACTGGCGTGTAGGCTGGGGCTAGGGCCACAAGCGTGTGCGCTGTGACTTCCTCCAAGCCGGGTGCAGGGAGGGAACGTGCCTGGGACTGGTCTGAGAGGCCCATTTACAGGAAGTTGCGGGTGGCTTCCAGCCTGCTGAGCATACAGCCCAGGGGCTCAGACACGACCTCCCGTGAAGAAGGAAAGATCACATAACTGGAGCACCTACTATGTGCCAGCTCTGTGCTTAGACTGTATGCTTGCAGACTTCATCTTTTTTTTTTTGTCTTTTTGAGACAGGGTCTCGCTATGAGTTGAAGCTGGCCTTGAATTCACTTTTGTAGCCCAGGCTGGTCTCGAACTCACACTGATCCTCCTGCCTCAGCCTCCCAAGTGCTGGGATTACAGGCATGAGCCACCAAGCCCAGCAGACTTGATCTTGATGGACACCTAACACATAGGTTTTTATCACCCCATTGTACAGCTGGAACAACAGAGGCCCAGAGAGGCTGAGTTAGTCCCCGGGGGCTATCCGACTTGTATGTGGCAGAGCCAGGCAAGGACATGGGTTCTAGATTCTGACTGCCAGGGTTCAAATCTGAGTGGCGCCACTTACAAAGGGTAGGTTCCTAGACAGACTGTGGCTGGGTCTCCCTGAACTATGATCTTGCTCTACGAGTGCTCAGTGGCTATGAAGAGCTTTGTAGGCAGTGAGCCCTTGGTGTGCCCATCCTGCCAGAAGCAGTGGCGTGGGCCACTTTTGGGGACTCCTCGTACCTGGCTTCAGCTGTCGCTCTGGTGAGGATCAGATAGGGCCGGTGTCCTGTGTAGGCTGGGGGGCAGGGGACACTGCCAGGGCTGTGGCTGCTGGGATGTGGTCTGCTTCCAGCTTCCCTGTCTCCTGCTGACACCCCCAGGGGTGACCCCAAATCTATGGCAGGGTCTCAGACATTTTCAGTGGAAGGATTTTATGGGAGAATGGGAATAAAAACAAAGCCCAAGGGCTGGGCGTGGTGGTGCACGCCTGTAATCACAGCACTCAGGAGGCTGAGGCAGGAGGATCGGTGCGAGTTCGAGACCAGGCTGGGCTACAAAAGTGAGCTCAAGGCCAGCCTGAACTGCACAGCGAGACCCTGTCTCAAAAAAAAAAAAAAAAAAAAACCAGAGCTGAGGCAGATGGGATGGGCGAGCTATCGCAGTGCGCGAGACTTGGTTAGAGAGGCGGGAGCCTGCTTCATTTCTTTTCTTTTCCTTTGGTTTTTCTGAACCTCGGACTTTCCATGATCCTCCTGCCTCAGCCTCTGGAGTACCAGGACTGCAAGGGGTTTTGCCACCACACCCAGCCAGTGGTTTGGTTTTTAAAATACACTGCATGGCATTATAAACATAGCAAATAGTAACGTGTTAAACAGCTCCATGGGGCCCAGAGGGATGGCTCAGTGGTCTAAAGCGCCTGCTTGGGGAAGCTTGGGCGGCTTCAGGAACCGCAGTTCGATCCCCGGCACCACATGCTGCGCCAGCCCTGCCCTCGGGGTAGGCTGAGCCGGCCATAAACATGAGTGAATAAATAAAGGTTCTGAAACAAGAAAAAAAAAAATAATAATAATAAAATAATAAAATAAAAAAATAAACAGCTCCAAATTGCTAAGATAATACATTTTGAACATTCTCATAGCAAAAAATGATGAGTATCTGAGATGACAGATATGTTCTCTTCATTTAATTACATATTCCACTATTTTTTCCATACCGGGAGTCAAACTTAAGACTTTATGCTTGCCAGGCAGGTGCCTGTGCCAGAGCTATACCCTGGCTCCCTATGGTCCACATTGCATCTATAGATCGTAACATTTGTAGCCATAGCTATATAAGGCTATACAACTTTTTGTTTCTGTTTCCTTTTTTTAGATAGGATCTTGCTAGATTGCCCAGATTAGGTTCACATTTGTAATCCTGCCCCAGCCTGCTAGAGTGTTTGGATTACAGAGGCAAGTAAACTGCACTGGGTTTATAACTCTTTTTTTTTTTTTTTTTTCTTTCTTTCTTTCTGTAAGTACAGTGGAGCCTGGGCTATAGCTCAGTGGTAGGGTGATTGCCTGGTGTATGAAAGGCTCTGGGTTCCATCCTCATTACCAAGAAGAAAAATAAAAACACCAAAATGGATACCGTGACCCAGGACCTGCCAGAGCCTTTGATCTGCGGACACTCATTGTCCATCTCCAGTGTGCTGTCCTGATGTGCCCTGGGGTGTTAAAGAACTGATGGTTAAAGCCCCATGTCCGCACAAAGCAATTGAGGCCTGGAGGGGTCCCACCCAAGGATTTTCCTGGATTGAGCAGCTGCTCACAGCAGGGCTGGGGCCAGGCCCAGCCTGGGAACCCCCCTCAGTTCTGGGGGCACCTTGTGCAACTGCTCCCCCTTCCTGAGGGGCCCGCATCCAGCTCTCCTCCGGCTCCTGTACTGGTGTCCTGGCCCCTCAGGCAGTGCTGGGAATGGCTCTGAGAAGCACTTGAGGCTGAGCTCCCCCAGCCCCAGGGCCCTTGAGGTCCTTGGGTTTTCCGGGCCTTGGTCTCCAGGCCAGCGTGGGCTGGGGGGCCCTGTGAGCACGTGCTCTCAGTGTTCCGTCTGCAGCCAGGTGCCCATGGTTCCTGGGGGCTACAGGGATGTGGAAAGCAGGGAGACCCCTGCTGTGGGGTCCAGTGGGGGCTGCTTCTCCCATGTCTGGCTTCTGACCCTCATTTCCTTGCCCCTCTGTGCTGTCTGTTTTAGGGTCATTGCTGTCTCTGGTGTCCCACTTCCCAGGATTTTGGTGAAGACTTAGTCCTTCCCAATATCTGCTCAAGGGGAGCTGTGCTGAGGTTCGCCTTGCTGTGATGTTACTGTAGGAGTTTCAGGGGCCGGGAGGAGGCACAGGCCTGATGTCCCGGCACTCAGGGAGGCTGAGGCAGGAGGGTTGCCAGTTTGTGCTCAGGCTGGGGAGCTTACCAAATTAGTGAGGCTCTGCCTCAAAATAAAATGTAAAAAAGGGCTGGAGGTGTAGCTCAAGGTGAAGGCCCTAGGTTCAATTCCTAGTACAGTTAAAAAAAAAAAAAAAAGTTGAGCAAGAAACATAAACAGGTGTCCTGGCCAACTCTGCCCAGATGGGGTAGTTCTTGATAGCTCCTGCCTGCTACGGGGTCCCATGCTGCAAGTAGAGGTGCTGTGTACCCAGCTGGTGCCAGGAGTTCTGTGGTCCAGGCAGCCCCTGGGGCAGGAGTCTTGGCTGGCCGCTGGCCACCAGGCTCCAGCCAGGGGAGGGAGAGGAGGTCCAGGCCCCTGGCAGCACCTCTGCCATGCAGCCCAAGATATTCTTAGCGCTGACTCCAGAGCAAAAGCTGTTTTTAGCTGTGTTTCTAAGTGTTGCCAACATCTGGGGCAGCTGATACTGAGCATTTCATCAGTCTCTGTGCCTCTGTTTCCTCATCTGTGGGATGGGAAGGTAGCGCTGTGAGAATTAAGATGAAAACCCAGGCAGCGTCTAGGTCAGGTGGAGGTCGCGTTAGGAGCAGCAGTGCCGTTGTTAAGGAAAACCCTGCCCGTGCCGGGCTAAGTTGGACAGGAGCCTCCCAGCGTTTCCCGCAGCCGGCGTGGTGGGTGGTGGCTTCCACAGGGCTGCTGTCTGGGGTCAGTTGTGCGGGTTGTGATTCCCGCAGTGCGAGAGGCTGAGGACGGAGGATCCCAAGTTCAAGGGCAGCCTGGGGAACTTCCATGATTTAGTGAGACTTTGTCTCAAGCCTCTAAAGCAAAAGACACAGGTGGGTAGGAACCTGGGCTGTGCTGCCCACGGGCTGGGGACGTTGCTGAAGACTTAGTCCTTCCCAAAAGCCATTTTCTTACGCAGTGTGGGGATGGTACAGCCTTGGCCATGGGCGCGTCGTGTACACAGGACTTGGAGGGCTGGGACTCAGTATCCTGGGAGGACAGCTTGGCCTGGGTCCCCAAGCCCTGAGTTCTGTGAGCCAGGCCCTCACCTGCTTGGCCAGGGGCTGTGACGAGAAGAGGCCCTGTCCACTCCCTGAGCCCTAGGGGCCTCGGCGCTGTCTGGAGCCAGGGCCTGGACATCAGTTCCTCCTGCGTTTTCTCTGAAAACGAAGTCCTGTTGTCTGGAGTCACCTGGGATGCTGTCATCCTGCATGTTGTCATCCCGCTGCGCTGGGCACTGCGATTTGGGTACCGGGTGTGAGCTCGGCCCTCGGGGAGCAGGCGTGCTGATGACATTGGCCGGTCCTGGACCCACACTCTCAGGAGGAGGAGCCCTAGGGCAGCAAGTTCCCTGCGGGGCACTAGCAGGGCCTGGAGCTCAGGAGGGTTGGAAATGAATGAATGAGATGGCGCCTGTACCCTAGTGAAATCCCAGTGTCCACCCTCCTCGTCCCTCCTGTCTCCTCCATCCCCTTTCCTCTCCACTGCACCATGGGATCAGCCTTAAGCCAGTCCAGAGCTGGGGCTGGACCTGGCCGACGCTTGAGCCGAGAGGCCTCCAGCCGAGCCTAAGCTTGCTCCTTGTGAGATGGGGTGGCGACCATTCCTGGGGTGCAGGGTAGTTTCTCAGTGTGGAGGTGCCTGAGCTTAAAGCTCCCCACATGAGGGCCAGTGTCCAGCTCTGGGGAGGTGGGGGTCACCTGGCCACCCGCTGAGATGTGGATGCCCAGCTTTCCCTGCTACCCACAGGTGGCCTAGTGTCCTCCCCTCCCTGCCTTCACCCCTACTTGTCTCCTGCACCTTGGTGCTGCCACACACACTTCTGAGGGTTGTGCAGCCCCCAAACCCTAGTGCTGGGACCAGGCCATCCCCACGCGCAGAAAGTGGCCAGGTGGGGTGGCCGAGGTTCAGTAGGAGGTGACCTGCTCGGGAGGAATAGGATACCTCCACCTGCCTCGGTCCTGCCCACCTCTGCCCTGGCTGCATCGGGCCCAGCTGGTGACTCATCGCTGGGGTGGGAGCCAGCACCTCGCCCAGCCACCCCAGGGCCCTGGTTCTCAGGAGACCTGTGCTGAGCCCAGGCCCCGTGTGGGAGGGAGAACAAGGCCTCCGAGTGGGGAAGAGGTCAGCCCAGACCCCCTTGGCCTCCCTGTCATTAAAGGTTCACCACGGTGCTAAAAGAGCCGCCAGGCTGGGCTAGGCTGAGGAGCTCCTGGTGTCCCCTCTCCTGCTCTTCTCAGGCTCTGTGGGCACAGGCTTTGCTTGCCCACCCTGCCTGCTGCCTGGGATGGGGGGGGGCCTGGCTCTCTCCTGGGACATGAATTCTTGGCCTGACCCCAGATTCTGGCTGCCCAGCTCTGCTCTGGGGGAGCTCTGGGTGCACACACAGTCCATTGTGTGCCTGGGCTCCCTGCCCACTGCAGGCCTGGCACTGGCTCTACCAGCAGTGGTGGCTCCCTGGACTCCTTAGCAGTCCCCACCAGAGCCTGAGGAAAGGAGAGAGGCCTGGGGGGCGGGGCTGTTGGTAGTGAGAGGCTGACCCCATCCCGAATAAGAAACTGAGTCACAGGGTTCTCAGTGACCACTTGGAGGCCTCCCTAGCTCCCTGGCCAGGGCTTCAGGAAACACTGGCCTCCTTTCCACAGCCTGGCTCGGAGCCCCCTTTGCCATCCCAGGACCCCAGGGAGGCCTCTTTTTTTTCCTTTCTTTCTTCCCTCCCTCCCTCCCTCCCTTCCTCCTTTACTTACCTCCCTCCCCTCCCTCCTTCCCTCCTTCCCTCCCTTCCTTCCTTTTTAATATGGAGCATTGAACCCAGACTGTCCACAGTGAGCCACACCTCCAACCCTCTTATTGTTTCTTTTCTTTTTGTGCTTTTAAGACAGGGTCTCACTATGTAGCTCAGGCTGGCCTCAGACTTCCAGCGTTCCTCCTGCCTCAGCTTCCCCAGTGCTGGGGTCCCAGGTGTGCACCACCACAACCAGCTTACTCTTTATTTTGAGACACGATCTCACCATGTAGCTAGGCAGGACTTTAACTTTCTTCTCTTAAAAATATTTTTTGGGGGGGGGCGGTGCTGGGGACACAGCTCAGTGGAATATGTACTTGCCTGGCAAGCACAAGGCCCTGAGTTCAATCCCTGGTACCACCAAACAAAAAAAAAAGTATGTGTGTGTGTGTGTGTGTGTGTGTGTTTAATTTTTTATGTATTTCACAGCATCTCAGCTGCAGGGGTCCTCATGAGTGTGTGCTCCCCAAGGGTGCCACGGGAGAGAAAGCC
Organism: Myocastor coypus; assembly: GCA_004027025.1. Taxonomy (NCBI): domain Eukaryota; kingdom Metazoa; phylum Chordata; class Mammalia; order Rodentia; family Myocastoridae; genus Myocastor; species Myocastor coypus. The sequence continues at coordinate 6,659 of PVJA010040969.1, read as the reverse complement.
TGCAGGGAGCCTGCTGCTGGCTAGGAGACCGTGCAGGGGGCTCTCAGTGCCTCCGTTTCTCATTGCCAAGTGGGCGCTCTCTGAACTCACTTCCTGTCACATTGCCGAGGTCGCATGAAGGAGTGCGTGACGAAGCCCTTTGTGCTAGTTTTGTGGCGATAGTGAGGGTGTCTAGGTTTTTTTTTTTTTTTTTTTAAGAATCTTTATTTCATTTATTTATTTTTTTCTTGTTTCAGAACCTTTGTTTGTTTATTCACTCATTTTTTATGGCCAGCTCAGCCACCCCGAGGGCAGGGCTGGCGCAGCATGTGGTGCCGGGGATTGAACCGCGGTCCGTGAAGCCTCCCAAGCTTCCCCAAGCAGGTGCTTTAGACCACTGAGCCATCCCGCCGGGCCCCTAGGGTGTCTAGGTTTAGAAAAGGCACAGTGGGTGACATCAGGGAGGGATGACTTCCTGCACGGGTGCCCTGAGGCTTTGTTACCCTGTATCCCTGTGCTGGATTGGAGCGACTAAATGCCCGTTCTCAGTGGACAGAGCGGGGCTGCTGAAATCAGGAAGCAGGACTGACCGGGCTAGCGTGGCGTGCAGGACCCCCGTCTGTGCCCAGGGCTTGCTTGGAGGGGAGGGCGCCAGGCACCGTGAGGCCTGCAGCGGGGCCTTGATCTGGAGGGCACCGGAGATGTGGCAATGGCCTCTTCACCGCTTGATCTCTTGCTTCTGCTTTTTGCTCTTGTGCTGCCGTTTCCCCTTGTCCGCTTCTCAGGAGGCGCTAAATCCTCCTCTCCGCACTCTGATTCTTCCGTTTGAGGCTGACTCTCGTCCCAGCCAACCTGCACCCCAGTACCCACGCTTTTCTCACATCCCACTCCCAGGCATCCTGGTCTTTGTTCATTTAGTTGTGTGGACAGGGTCTTGCTACGTAGCCCAGGTTGAACTCGTGGCTGTCCTCTTGCTGCAGCCTGCTGAGTGCTGAGAGTAGGTGTGCATGATTGTGCCCGGGCATCCCGGTCTGTTTTCATCGGGCTTCCGTTCCTCTCTCTGCTTCTGGACTGGCTTCCTGCCGCGGGAGTCGGTGGAGCTTGGGTGGGTGGGCAGGGGGCACACGGTGGGAGCTGGTGTGGTAGCCAAGCCGGTGCCCTTGCTCCTCCAGAGGCCTCTCATGCAACTAAGGCTGGTTAGAAGGATCTCACTTTGCAGCTGTCAGGATAACAAATGGAAATACAAGTTGCATAAGGGATAAATTAGGAAGTGATGGTGTTTCATTTTCTTGTTTATAAACTTAGTGGAGAGGGACATTGAACTGGACGGAAACCAGATTACAGGTGACTATTATGCCTCTTCTGTTATACCTATCCACCCACCCACCCACCCACCCAGCTCTGCATGTACACGTCCATCCTTCCGTCCATCGATTATATATAGCTGTCCACCTGTCCATTGTTTCAGTCCATGTACCCCCTCCTTCTATCTGCTCATTATTTATACCCCATTTATTCATTCATTGATTGTATCTGTCCACCTATCCATCTATCCATCTGTCTATCCATCCTTTATATTCATCTCCCAAATACTTAATTGAGTTTATTCTGGGCCAGGCCCTGGACTAGATAGTTTACATTTAACCCTTCTTGAAACTCCCAGGTAGGCATTGTCCTCATGTTACACAGAGGACAGTAGAACCCCAAGAAGTCACATATGGCGATGAGAGCCCCACAGCCGGGGAGTGGCAGACACAAAATGCAGTGCCACGTGATTCAAAATGCAAGTGCTTAGTGTGGAGTCACGGAGTCCCCTGGCTGTCCCCCTGCCCACTCCTGAACAGGAGTGTGACAGCAGTATTGGCGAGTGCACGGGCATCCGAGAGCCTGGGGTGCAGAGCTCTGGGGTCCTCTAGCAGGGGCCTGAGCTAGAAGACAGAGCTGGCTCCTAATCCTGCTAGCGATGCCACCGGCATCCTGACGTTGCTGCCGCCATCCCTTCACCTCCGCCACGCCCCTGGCCTGCAGTTCCTTTCCACTTGTGGCCCTGGCAAGCCCTGAGTCCTCAGGCCCACCTTGCTGGCTCTGCTTCTTCCCAGGGGGGACAAGTTCCAGTTCACGTTGTTCCCTCCACGGGGTCTTCCCAGATGCCTGCCTGGGGCTGTGTGGCGGCTGCCTTCACTCTGGCCCTTTTAGTGCTTCTTTCCTAGGCTGAGCGCTTGACTGCTGCATTTCAGGTCAAAACCATCTCCTCAGCCCCATCGGCTCCCGTGAGGCCTCCAGTGTGAGTGAGGTGACCCGGGGCACCTGCTAGAGCAGGGCTGTGGGCAGAGTGAGGCTGACGCAGCGGTTGCTGAAGGCTAGGGCATGCGGGCGTGTGTGGCTGCGCTCTGCTGGGTCTTGCTATACCCACTGAGGGACGAGGTCTTTGGCATGGGGAGGGCACGGGGTGGTGGTTAGACAGGTGGGGGGACAAGGTGTGTGTGAGGCACAGACCACTGTCACAGCTGCTGCCAGTCCCCGAGCCCAGGCGGTAGGCTGCTCTACCCTGCCCTCACTGGTCCATGAAGCTTCCCCCGTGCCCCCCACCCACCGGGCCCACAGCCCCACTGTCCAACAGACACTGGAGGAGTCTAAACAAGAGGTGGAAGCGGCCGAGGTCCCTGAGACCCAGGGTGCAGATTCGGTGCTCATCACGAGCAGGTGCTGGCTGTGCTCCCCAGGCCTCACCGACCGGCGTCCTCTTCTGGATATGCTGGCTGGCAGCACATGGCTGGGTGGCTCCACCCCGCCCCAGCACCCTGCGGCTGTGATTGCGGCAGTGCCTGACTTCCTTTCCTCCTGCCTCTTCTCTGGGTCCCATGGCTGCCGTGTGGCTGCCCATTGGTCACGAACTGACCTCCGGAGCTGCCCTTCCCCTCAACCCGGCATCTCCATCAGAACAAGATGCACGGGGCGGGCACTTTATGCACACAGGAACCCTCCTGGCAAAGCTATGTGGATCCCCAGTCTGCTTGACCCTTTGAGTGGCAGGGGTTAAAAGAAGGAAGTGATGTGAAGTTTGGTCCCTGGGAGGCGGACAGGGTGGGCCTGGCTTTGTGTTCCCACAGGAAATTGCTGGGTCCCAGCAGCCCTCTGCGTCCCAGAGACTGTGCTGCCTCTGCAGTCCCCCCACCATGCCTTCACTTCCAAAATGGGCGAGCAGGCCAGGGTGCCAGGCGGAAGTGTGTCTGTCTCAGCTGGCTGAGCTTGTCACCACCCGCAAGTTGTGATAGAGCATCTGCTCCCCCTGGAGAAGAAGCTCGCTGTGACCCCATGCCACCCCCCTGCGCCCCATCTGCATAGAAAGTGGCCACGCCTTCCCTGCAGGTGCAAGTATGGAGCAGAAGGCTCTGGCCAGTGTGTGAGATGGGACTTTCCCTCCAGCATCAGTGCCCAGGAAGGAGAGCTGGGCACCAGGGCTGGGGCCGGGTCTCACCTGTGCAAGAAGCCTCACACTGGGGGCAGAGGGCTGGGGGAACAGAACTGCAGGGAGAGCAGAGGTGCAGACCCCCCCGGCCTGTGAGCGTGGTCTAGGGTGCAGTTTCTACCTGTCCTGGCAGGGGCAAAGGGATTTTCGTGGTGCTAAGGGACAGAGAAGGGATAGAAGAGTCGTGGGAATTTTGCACAAAGAAGACGCTCCCTCTTCTTCTTCTTGCCATTACTACAAGCACCTGGGGAGATGCAGCGGGCAGGAGGCCAGGATGGAACCTGGGAATGTCACAGGAGCAGTGACATCGCCAGTGACTCCCTGGCCCCAGTGCCACTTGGATTTTTCAGAAACAGCTTCTGGACCGGCAGGCTGGGACGGGGGCCGGGAGGAACCAGGAGCGGGAGAGCGGCCTCGAGGGTCGTCACTGTTCTGGGCCACTGCCTGTGGCGTCCGGGGCTCGGCTGGTCGGAGAGAGCCCGTCCTGCCCCCACCCGACGTGAGTCAGATCGAAAGCAGAAGCTGGCAGCCTCTGCTCCGGGTGAGGTGAGGCAGAACCGCCTGTGCTATTTTGGAACCCGGTTAATTCCCCCTCCGCCTCCCCTGTCTCTGGGCTCCCACCCCCTCCTGGTGTCCGGCACCCTGTCTTCCTTAAGGGACAACGGGATGGGACTCCACGGCCCCTGGCAGAGTGTGCGGGGGATGCTGTCTCCCCACGTTGGACTCTCATATCTCGGGGTCGTGCAGGGTGAGTGTGGAGGGCCCAGCTTCCACCCAGTGGGAACTGGCAGGCAGGGTGGCCCTGGCAGATGCCCGTGGGCTGCCAGCACTGCACCCTGGCCCAAGCGCCACCCTCTCCCTGCCCATCTTTCGCCACTCTCGGGCCAGCTGTCAGCTGTCCCCAGGGCCGCACTGACAGCTCAGGTGGGACCTCTCCCGGCAGTGAATCCCAAGGCTGGGAGGGATTTCCGGGCTTGGAGAAAGATATTTCGGGACGAGGGCCTTTCCAGAACTGACGCACCCTCCCGAAGCCCCACAGGCCTCTGGCGAAGGCTCCTTCTTGGGCATCCTGGGCTGCTTGGGGTTCAGTCCTCACCTCAAGGTTGGTCTGGGGCCAGCAGCCTCACTGCAGTGGTGACAGAGGTCAGTGGGGCTCGAGCAGTTGGGGAGAGGGTGGAGGAAAGAGTGTCATTTGTTCTGCTGATGGGGTGGCCCAGGGTCCCTTCCTCACCTGAAGGTGTGTGCTTGGGCGCCAAGGGCTTGGCCACTGTCCTGTGTGTGTGCCTGGGAGACAGGCACAGTGATTGCTTTGTGTGACTGTGTCTTGGGGACCCCAAGGTCAGCAGCAGGTGTGGTGGATGTCTGTGTGCAGGGCTGGAGGCACCAGGCAGGTGGCTGATGGAAAGCTGGGCCCTCGCCAGCCTCAGACGAGGGGCCGAGGGTTTGTTGCTGCTCAGGTGGGAGGGGGCAGGCATGGGAGAACAGTGGGCCTGTGTCCCCAGCCTCCTGCGTGACCGGGCACAGGTGTCCTCGAGGTGGCCCGACTGTGCTGAGGCTGTCCTGCATGCCTGACAGCATGTGTGGAGGGAGGGAGTGCATGTGCCGTGGTGTGTATGCAACGGGCAGTGTGTGTGTGTGTGTGTGTGTGTGTGTGTGTGTGTGTAGTCTCACACCGTCTGTCTGTCCAAGCTGATTTTCCTCAGCTCCTGGGCTATTTCCCCACAGACAACGACTATTTCTCTGTCCTGCTTGGGCCAGCCCCAGAGAGCCTCTGCATACAGCCTGGCCCCACTCAGGCCTGGCCTGAGAGTCAGGCCACTTCCTAGGTCACAGTGGGCTCAGAAGGGCCCTGCCAGTCTCTCTTCTCCAAGGCCGCACTTCCCTGCTGCCTCCTCCCACCTGTCACCAATTTCATGCTTGGAAACCAATGACCAAGTCTCCAAGTTCCTCTGCAGAGCCCACAAGTGTCCTGGGTGATTTGTGAAAGGGCATCTCTGGCTCCCGGGTCTGGGCTGGGGCCCGAAAGTCTGTGTTTTTAAACGGTAGCCCGTGTGGGCGGCGGGGTTGCACTGTGTGCGGCAAGGATTTCAAAGGCCCGCTTTCATCCAGCAGGGGCCGGATGGTCAGGGGCAGTAGGAGCTCGCAGGAGCAGACACTCTGGAACAGCCTGCTAGGGGCTGCGCGTGACGCCCGTCAGCTCTGCTGGCCTCCCACCTCCATGGGAGCGTGGGCACTGCTGCTGCTGTGGTCTAGTAGGGAAACTGAGGCTCTGAGAGGCTGAGTGCCTGCCCACAGCCGCACAGCGCTTGAGGCAAAGCTGCACCTGAGCTTGGGTTGTTGGACTCCAGAGATCCGTGTGCTGCCCTGAGCACCACTGTCTTCCAGACTCCGACCAGTGGGTGTGTGAGGAGAGCCAAATGCCAGGGTCAGGGACCTAGAGGCATGGTCGTGGGTGGGACAGAGGCCTCAGAGAAGGAGCGACTCAACGGAGAGGAGGTGGGGAGGTGGCTGGTGCTGACTGGCCCGGATCCTGCCCCTCCTCTCCTGGGCTTAGGATGTCTTAGCCTGTGCAGGCTGGGGCAGAAGGGCTCCCGTGGGCGGCAGATACCTCGCAGGTGCGCATGCGCAAGCTCAGCTGGGCATGCGGGCAGAAGCCTTTGGTTTGAGTCTGGGACAGGCCTGAACTTCGCGCTCCTAGGGCTTCCACTCTCCCTCCCGCTCTTCTTCCCTCCTTTCCTCCCTCCCTTCTTCCTTCTGTCCTGTGCTGAGTACTGCAGTTAGGGAGCCATTGTCTCAAGTACTTGGAGGCTATTAGGCTCCACATGATGGAGTCAGGCAGGGACTGAGCCCCAGGGAACCTGGGTGGGGACATGAGAGGTGCTGAGCAAAAGTCCAGGAGCAGGGGTGGAGCCAGGGAGGGACAGGTTGGGGACTGAGGTACAGGGACCCTGAGGCAGTTAGCAGCTGAGTTAGGGTGACAGATGAGGGAGACCTGGGCCTGAGGCTAAGTTTGGAGTATCAGAGGCCGGGGTGGGGGCTGGAGGGGTGGTACAGGCTTTTCTGCCCCAGGGGATGGGAAATGAATCTCTGCAGCCCTGGGGATTCCCAAGGAGGATCAGAACCGAAGGGGACATTTGCAGGCCTGAGCTGTGCATAGATCCATACAGCCGTAGCCCCATGGCTTCCCGGACAGCGCTGGAAGGAGCCTGCA
>PVJA010040968.1:0-18272 GCA_004027025.1 Myocastor coypus | reverse complement strand
ATGTGGTACTTATAAATCCAACTTTACATTTATTTTTTCCTACAACAGTTTACTGCTCGAAAGGTGACTGTAGACGAAAGATTTCTTTTTTGGTTTTCTTTTTTTGTCCTCGCAAGACAGGGTCTCACTATGCAGCCCAGGCTGGCCTTGAGCTCACTGTTGTAGCCCAGGCTGGTCTCGAACTCGCACCAATCCTCCTGCCTCAGCCTCCCAAGTGCTGGGATTACAGGCGTGCGCCACCATGCCCGGCTTGAGAGAAAATTTATGATCAGACTTTTTCATGTGATTAAGATGCTGTGAATTTCCATGATAGGCTATCTGCAAACTGAAAAACTATGGAAGCAGGTGGTATGACTCAATCTCCAGTTCTGAGGTATGGGAATGTGTAACTCTCTGTCTTAGGCTGAAGGCCTGAGACCCAGGGGCAGGGGCTTACTAGCACAAATCTCAGAGCTGAAGCCCAGAGAATGTGGAGTTCTGATGTTTAAGGGCAGAAGAAGATATGTGTCCCAGATTCAGAAAAGAGAGAGTGAGAAGAAGGAAATATGGAGAAAAGAAAGTAGATGAATGAGAATGAGTAAATATGAGAATGAATTTGCTTTTTTGTTTTACTTGAGGCCTTAGTGAATTGAATGGTGGCTACTCTTATTGGATGATATAGATGTTCCTTATTTATCCTACTTACTCAAATGTCAATCTCTTCTGAAAACAGACTTAGACATAAGTAATGCTTTATCAGTCATCTGGGTATTCCTCAATTCAGGTGTACTCCTGACACCTAAAAATTTAACTGTAATAATATACTTATCAGTATTAAATTGATTATAATAGATGTTTTATGTGAAATAAGATGAAAGCTAGAGAAGGAAAATTACTTTGTTATTATTTCAGAACTTTTGTTTATTTATTTATTTTTATGGCTGGCTCAGCCTGCCCTGAGGGTAGAGCTGGCACATCATGTGGTGCCGGGGATCGAACCGTGGTCCCTGCAGCTGCCTAAGCTTTTTTAAGCAGGCACTTTAGACCACTGAGCCATCCTGCCGGGCTCCCTTACTTTGTTATTAAATTGTTCCAGAGGCTTTGGTTTTCTTATATATGTGACACATATTAAACTACAAGGAGACATAGTTTAATACATATTTGTAATATAACTGTGGCCAGAAGTTGTGTGTCTATAGAAGATGTCAGAGTGCTTGACCATTGGATGCCAAGTGTTTTTAGAGAGCATGAACCAGGCCATCTCTTTGATAAGCATGTAGCTGTGGTTTCAGGGTAACACCTTGAAGAGACTTTCTAAGGATATAGGTTGTGCTGGAACTCTAGTGTATAATCAGAGCATCCTGCCTCACTCACATGTGGAATAACAGTCACTTAGTATTGTAACTTGTCTGTTTGTATATTGGACTGCAGTCTTTGTGACAGTGAATCTTGCTCTGAAATGACCTGCTTTGGGTTTAAATATTGGTTCTGCCTGTTTGTGGTAAAGTTACTACCTGCAAAATGGGAATGACATGGTAAGACCTAATATAGAGTTACTTATTATTTTTCACAGTAATTTTTTATTTTTTACATTTATATTAGGATATTATACAAGTTTCTTTTTAAAATTTATTTTTATTAATGCAGTGCACATTGTTGTTTTCATAATAGTTCTGAGTACGAGATGGAGACATAACTTTTGTAAACACTGTTGGTAGAGATATTTCTTCTCATTGAACTAAGAGAAAGTAGTTATATACATAGTCCAGTATTCCATAATAGTGGGTTATCAGCAGAACTGGCAATATTGAAAGCTTTCCACTTGAGCCTTTTATAGCTCAGCATACTAATCTGGCTTTACTTTTTATGCCTTATGGCTATACTTTTCTGCTGGGTGGTTAAGGCCAAGTTAAAGGAAGACCTACATAACAAAACATGTAACTTTTGTATGTCACAAAGTCAGTCAAATCCCCTCAGGGTTAACTTGAGACCATGTACAGGGTTTTGTAGATCTTTTGTCAGTGTCAGCCATCTGGATGAGTCACAGCCATTGCGTGGCCAGTTTGCTGTCTGTGAAAGCCTGAGAGAATGTTTCTCTCTAGGTGACTCTCCTTAGGCACACTAGATACATCATTGATCTCTTTCCTCTGTGGCCCCATAATCTTGAACAGAAAATTTGGGACACCACTGAGTTATAACATGTTACAGTACTCTTATGTCCTGAGTCCTCACTGACCTTGAAGGGCTAGGGCCAAAATATTGGCTATCCTTGTAGCCCTTCTTTTTCTCTAATTCTTTGGTTTGCAAACTGAAGTTCTTAATCATCCAGAAAAGAAGCTTAGTGATAGTATTACTCTATAAAATAGGTTCTTGAGCTTAATATTACTGTTTCTGAATATTAAATGCCTTTCATTTAACATGGAAGTGGTTTTTTCCATCCATCATTGATATTCTAATAACTACCTATAAAATGTGATTAAAAACAGTTACACTTTTTTTTTTTTTTAACACAGAAATTTAGATATCTTAGCATATGCTAAATTGTAGCAGGTCAGTCCTATGGCATTTTTCCTTGTCTCGTATTCTCTTTAACTACTTTTAAATTTTCTTTTAAAACAAACATTTACTTGAGAGTATAGCAATAATTGAAATTACATTAGAAGCAAAACACATGTATAAGATCAGAATGACAGGCATTCGAAGTATGGTTTTAGTTTTACAGTTGCTACTCTTGAGTGTCAAAAACCTGTTGGAGATTCTTGGGACCATTGTCTAATTCATCCTGTGTATATAGGTGCATGGTTTTGCCTCTGCCATGTTTCTTAATTTTTCTGCTTGCTGTCTCTTCATTGTTGATTCCCATTCAGCTGTTTTATGCATTTCTATTTTTATTTTTTCTTTTGTGGTCTTACACAAGGGAGACTACATGATATTTACACATGTAGGTCTGGTTTATTTCACTTATGAGTATATGTTCAAGTTACATCCACTTATGTATGAAGTCTTCTAGCTTACCATTCTTTATAGCTGAGTAATATTCCATTGCATAAAAATACCGTATCTTTTTCAACCATTCTTCAGATAGTGGGCATTTTGGTTGTTTCCATGATTTGACTATTACAAATTGTGCTGCTATAAACATAGGTGGACAAACATTACTATGGTATGATGTTTTTAGTTCTTCTGGGAAGATTCCCAGTAGGAGGATAGCTGGATTGAATGGGATTTCAAGCCCTAATTTTTTAAGGAGTCTCCGCACTGATTTCCATAATGGTTGCACCAGTATGCATTTCCACCAGCAGTGAAGAAGTGTTCCTTTTTCCCCACAACCTCTCAAGCATTTGCTGTTGGTTGATTTCTTTAGGATAGCCATTCTTTCTGGGGTGAAATGGCATCTAAATATTGTTTTAATTTGCATTTCATGAATGACTAGCGATGTGGAGCATTTTTTAATGTATTTATAGGCTTGTTTTACTTTTTCCTCTGAGAAGAGTGAGTTTTCATTTCAAATGCCCATTTCTGAATTGGGTTTTTGAATTTTTGGACCCTAATATTTGGTAGTTCTTTATAAATTCTACATAGAAGACCTTTGTCTGAATACTTAATAGTTAAAATCTTTTTGTGAGTTGTCTTTTCACTCTGTTGGTTTTTTTTTTTTTTTTTTTGAGACAGGGTTTTAATGTTCAGTTCAGGCTGGCCTTGAGCTCACTTTGGTAGCCCAGGCTGGTCTCGAACTCACATTGATTCTCCTTCCTCAGTCTCCCAAGTGCTGGGATTAACAGGTGTGAGCCACCACACCCGGCTGTCTGTTGGTAATTTCTATTGATGTGCAAAAACTTCTCAGCATGAGGAGGTCCCAGGTGTTGATTCTTTTGAGTGTTATTCATGCATTTTGATTTTTGTCCATGAACTGTTTACCTACCCTGATGTTTTCAAGATTTCCTCCCACTTTCTCTTGCAGGAGATTTTGTGTTTCTGTTTTAATATTTAGATCTTTAATCCATTTTAACTTTAGTGCATGGTGATAGACTTGGGTCAAGTTTTAGTTTTCAACATGTAGAGAGCCAGTTTTTCCAGCACCATTTGTTAAAGAGGCTATCTTTCTTCCAGTAAACATGCTTGGCCCCTTTGTTGAAGATAAGGTGGCTGAGTATGTTTGTAGCTGCTTCTCCATCTTCTAATCTATTCCATTGATCCTCAAGTCTTTTTTTTTTTGCCAATGCCATGCTGATTTTATCACTGTGGCTTTGTATTGCAATTTTAGGTCAGGAATTGTAATGCCTCCTGCCTTATCTTTACTGCTCAGGGTTGTCTTTGCTATTTTAGGTCTTTCTGGTTCCAAATAAATTTTAGGAATAACTTCTCCAAGTCTGTGAGGTATGTTGATGGTATTTTGATAGGGATTCCATTAAATCTTCCAACTATTCAGGGAGTATGGCCATCTTCACAATGTTGGTTCTTCCTCTCCAGGAGCAGGGAATATCTTTCCATTTTCTGAAAGCCTCTATGATCTCTTTTTACAAAGTACTATAGTTTTCATTGAAAAGATCTTTTACTCCTTTAGTTAGATTAATTCGTAAGTATTTCCTTTTCTGTGGTGCTATTGTAAAAGGTATTTCTCTAATTTCTCTCTCAGTGTGTTTGTTATCTCTGTAGAGGAATGCTATTGATTTTTGGATGTTGACTTTGTATCCTGCTATGCCACTAAATTTGCCTATTAATTCTAGTAGCTTCTTGGTGGAGTTTTTGGGGTCTTTCCTATAGACTATCATGTCATCTGCAAATAATGGTAGATTAACTTTTTTTAACTAGTCTTACTCTTTTTATTTCTCTCTCTTGTCCAGTGGCTTTAGCTAGTGATTCCAGAACTATATTATTATTATTTTTTTTTTTCTTGTTTCAGAACCTTTGTTTGTTTATGCACTCATTTTTATGGCCGGCTCAGCCCGTCCTCAGGACAGGACTGGCGCAGCATGTGGTGCCGGGGATCGAACCGTGGTCCCTGAAGCCGCCCAAGCTTTCCTAAGCAGGCGCTTTAGACCACTGAGCCAACCCACCAGGCCCCTCCAGAACTATATTAAATAGGAGTGGTGATAGAGGACATCCTTGTGTTGTACCAGATCTGAGAGTAAAAGACTTCAGTTTTTCCTCATTTATTTTTTATTTTCAATATTATTTATGTTTTGTCCTTTTGAGACAGGCTCTTGACATGCAGTTCAGATTGGCCTTGAGCTCACTTTTGTAGCCCAGGCTGGTCTTGAGCGGCACTGATCCTCCTGCCTCAGCCTCCCACATGCTGGGATTACAGGTGTACCCCACCATGCCTGGCTCCCATTTAGAAATAGGGTAGCCGTTGGATTGCCATAGATATCTTTTATCAGATCGAGGTAGAGGCCATCTATTCCAATTTTCTATCGGACCTTGAACATGAATGAGTGTTGGACTTTGTCAGAAGCTTTTTCTGCTTGAATTCAAATGCTCATATGGTTTTTGGATTTGACTCTATTGATATAGTGTATTACATTTATAGATTTGCATATGCTGAACCATCCTTGCATACCTGAGATGAATCCTACCTGGTTGTGGTGTATTATCTTCTTTTTTTTTATTTAATAAAGATCTTTTATTGTCTCACTAAAATACCACATATTGGCTTATAATCCAGAGGCTTGTTTCTGTGGCTTCATCAACTCTTGGATTTTACTCATCCGGCTGTTGAACTGTTCCCTTTTCAGAAACATAGATACCATCCAAAATTTTTCTGATATCCTTGTTTTTGACTGTTGTGGCTTGCTGAATCAAAGCAGCTGAATTTGAAACAAGCTCAATGTCATTTCCTTCAAGGATGAGCTCATCTTTCTGGGCTTGAGATACTGAGCAAGCAACACCTGCCCTCATACGAACTCGGCGAATGTATTTTTCACCTAAGAAATTCTGAATTTTGACAAGAGACCCATTCTACTGAATAACAACGTTGATGGGAAAGTGAGCATACACAGATCTCATCTTGTAATGGCAGCCCAGCGTGACCCCCTTGATCATGTTCTGTACATGGCTACAGATGGTGCGGACAGTTGCCAACTCCTTTCTGTTTCCCCACCATTTGTCAACCCGGAGCCTCTTCTTTTTCTTCCCAAGGAGACTGAGTTCCACATTGATGTGGTTGAAGTCCCGCCGTAGGGTTCCTCTGGGGCCCTTCACAATAACTGTGCATCCTTTCAGAGTGATGTCGACATTTTCTGGAATGTTGACAGTCTGATTGCTAAGAATGGTCTTCATTCTTGCAGGAGATGCGGCAAAGAGAGCTGTGGTGTATTATCTTCTTAATGATTTGCTGTATTCTATTTGTGAGGATTTTATTGAGGTATTTTGCATCTATGTTCATGAGAGAAATTGGCCTGTAGCTCCCCCCCGCCTTTTTTTTTTTTTTTTGAGTTACAAAGCTACTTTTAATACATTGGGATTTGTCCCACATGAATAAAAAACACTGGGAAAGGGTAACCTCCTCACACCCAGGAATGGTCCAGGGAGTGAGAGGCTATCTGAGGGGAAGGAAGTACAAAAAGGACCTGCTACAGACTCAGGGCAAAGGGAATAATGCCATTAGTGTAGGGGCCTGTGAACACTACAGGAAGAAACTCAAACATGGTGATACTGGCTCCAGGCACACAGGTGAAGGGCAAGAGGGTTGGACACGAAGCCACAAAGCTACTTGTGTTGCTCCTTCTTCTCATTTGCCTTTTTCTGCTTCTGCTGCATGATCTCTGAGTCCCTCTGCTTGCGGGCAGCAACAGAAATCGGTCATCTCAGTGCGTCCCCTTAACTGAGTCGCTTGCTTTTTCATATTCTTTTGGTGGGCAAGCTCACGCTGGTTAAGATGGCAGTGGCTCTGTCCTGCCTCTGTTGTGTCCCCTGTTCTGTCCTACGCTGCCTGTAGTTCTCTTTTTTAGTTGCATCTTTCTCTGGTTTGGGTATCAATATAATACTTGCTTCCAGGAATGATTTTGGGCGGATTGTTTCCTTTTCAATTCCGTTGAAGAGTTTGAGGTGTATTGGGATTATATCTTCTGTAAATTTCTTGTAGAATTCAGCAGTGAATAAATCAGGACCTGGGCTTTTTTTGGCAGTAGGTTTTTAAAAAATTAATTAATTAAAGTAATGCAATTTAATTAATTGCATTTCATTGGCTGATATTGAGTTGTTGAGCATTCTTATATCTTCTTGATTCAGTTTTGGTAATTTGTACCTTTTTAGGTATCTGTCCATTTCATCTGTGTCTTCAATTCTGTGAGAGTAAAGATTCTTAAAGTAGCTATGAATGATCTTCTGAATCTCCACTGGGTATGTAGCAGTTTTGCCCTTTTCATTTTTTGTTGCTTGAATTTGAGTTTTTTCTTTCCTCTTTTTGATAAGGTTAGCTAGGGGCTTATCAATTTTATTCAATCTTTCAAAGAACAAGCTTTTTGATTCATTAATTCTTTGTATTGTTTTTTTATCTCATTGAATTAATTTTGGCTCTAATCTATTTCTTTCCTATATAGCTCATTCAAGGAGTCCAAGGTTTTCCTAATCTCTTCCAATTCTTTGTTAAGTGTCTTCTTTAGAAGAAGTTATTAATTCTTTCATTATGGTTATCCTTTCTTTTCTTACTTAAGACATTATTTCTGATGTGATTTTCTCTTTACCATTCTGCAATTGTCTCTTTACTTCAGCTGCTATTAATTGAGAGAGTTCCTTTTTTACTTCAGAGATTATTTCTGATTTGATTTCCTCTATACTTATTTGCAGTTGTTTCCTTACTTCAAATGGTATTAATGTGGAGATTTCTTTTTTTACTTCAGAGGTTATCTCTGATCTGATTTCCTCTGTACCTGTCTGCAGATATTTCTTTACTTTAGGTACAGTTAATTCAGAGGTCTTTTTTTTTTTTGCTTCAGAGATTATTTCTGATTTGATTTCCTCGATACCTTTCTGCAGTTGTTTCTTTACTTCAGATGATATTAATTTAGAGATTTCAGCTGTGTGATTCTCATTTTCTTCTATATTAGTGTCTTCTGCATTTTTTGGGAGGTGAGTTTGGGGCCTGAGATTGCATTTTGTTTTTTCTCTTGGTAATTGTGTAGAGCACTGTCCTCTGACTTTTCGGTGCAGAGCATGATGCAGTCATACCTTTAGTGTAATTCTTACCCAAAAGCGATTATATGGTTAAGGCATACTTTTGTATTTACAAAAATTACATTTAGGACCACTAATCGTGGGTAGTGATATTTAGCAGTTGACACACTTTTGTAACTAGTGTATTTGTGTTTTACATAGTAAGAGCAAACTTTATGTCTGTATAGCTCTGCTGATATTAAATTGAGAGTTTGTATTTAATTTAGTTCCCTTAAGTTCTGTCTGATTACCTCCCTTTGATGTACCTGGGAGGGATGGGTCCAGAGAAGGTGGAGGTCAGTCTGGGTGGCCATGTGGAATAGGAAGTCGATCCCACATGGCTTGTCAGAGCTGGAGGGTGGGGCCATACAAGTTTCAAAGCTAATAAAATCTTGGTGTGTGTATTTAAAGCATAATAAAATATTTCACAAACTCCAAATTACAGTAGAGTTAAAATTACACATCTGTGGGTTATAAACAATACATTCATTTTAAACATTTAATATGACTTAACATTTTGATTACAATAAATGTCATGATAATTGTTAACAGTAACACCTGAATATCTGGATACAAGAGATGTGTTTTGTAATAAATACTATATGGAAAGGTAAAGCATTCATGAATTAACTGTAAAATCTTACTAAATTTATAATCACTGTACACTGTTAAAGGGTTATTTATTTTGGGTAATAGCACAAATCCTGGGAGACAGTTAAATTCTTTTTTTTTTTTTTTTTTTTTTTTGTCTTTTTGAGATAGGGTTTTGCTATGCAGTTCAGGCTGGTTTTAAACTCACTTTGTAGCCTAGGCTGGCCTTGAACTTGTAGTGATCCTTCTACCTCTCCTAAGTGTGCTACTGTGCCTGGCATTTCCTCCTGTTTTGTTGTGTTTAAGATTTGTTTCTTTCTTTTTTCTTTTAATGTATTTGGTACAGGATCTTACTATGCAGATGGGACCCATAATGACCCTCCTGTTTTCAGTCTCCCAGCACTGGAATTATAGGTGTGTGCCACTACACAGACTCTGACTGTGCTGCCAGCTCAGGGCACCTGAGGGTGGGGCTGGTACAGCATATGATACCAGGGATTGAACCCTAGTCCCTGTGCTTGCCTAAGCAGGTGCTTAGTTTGCTGAGCTGTCTCACAGGCCTTGTCTTTAGGATTTCAGTAACACTTCTTAGGTGAACTTATAAAACTCTACTATAAAATAGAGCTTAATTATACCTACCTATTAATCATTAATCTTATTAAAAGCTTAGACAGTAAACACATGAACTCCAATGGGACATAGTTTAGCCCATAGCAATGTATTTTATAGTGGGCTTAGTCAAACTGATACCACAGCTAAGGGCTATGAAATTTCATTTAGTTATAAATTTTTATATCTATTTTAATCTTTTTCCTTTTTATTTTCATAACTGTCCAAGCACTTAGACAGTTATGTAAGATATTCTACAGTTAGTCTGCTCTTTCCTGTAAACTGAAATTTATTTTAAATTGTTTATTTAAATTAAAGCATTTATGGAACACATACTTCATAGTTGATGCTGCGTATATTGTAATATCATATCTGGGGCCATATATCTGAATTTTCTAGTCTTAGTGATCCTGAGCTTGATCACTTAGTAAAAGAAATGACAAATAGAAGTTGATAGTTCTACTATGAAGTTTGTTTTCCCCATGGACCCAACAAGTATTTAGTGGAATACTTGACTTTATTTGCCATATGGCTTTGATAACTACTTTTTATGATAATGTGGTTTACTATTAGTAAGAGTTGATGTGAATAGTGAACATTTTTCATTCTTTGTGTCTTCCAGCATTTGAACCTCCTTCATGTATTTTAGAATTTCTGCCAATTAATTGTGAGGCTAAGCTGTCTTTTCACTGGAGAAACTTTGTTCTTAGTCTCCTTTTTATGTAGAGCATGGCTATATACTTTGGTTCCATCGATCTCATATACTTATACCTACAATTTAGGACTGACAATTTTAATATAAACAAGGTAGGACTGTACAGAATCCATTCTGGTGATGATCGTGGCAGTAGCCACAATTTTATTTCCTTTCAGAAGCACCAGAGACAATAGTTTTAAGTGTGGCACCTAGATTATTGACAATGTGGGTGTGTAAGCTGTGGCATGTGTGCCCAGCAGCAATAATAAAGCAGCGTGGTATCACTGGGCTGGTTGAGGCATGCTTTTTTGCATGTTTTTCTACTCTGTGGTCTTTATTCTGGTCCCTTGCTTTTCTGGAGATTTGCTGCTGAACTATTTCCCCAGTCCAACTTCTGATCTAAAGTTGGACTGAGTAGCCAGGCGTGGTGGTGCACGCCTGTAATCCCAGCACTCAGGAGGGTGAGGCAGGAGGATTGGTGAGAGTTTGAGACCAGCCTGGGCTGCAAAAGTGAGCTCAAGGCCAGCCTGAACTGCATAACAAGACCCTGTCTCAAAAAGACAAAAAAAAAAAAAAAAAAGTTGGATTGAGTGACTTGAGTGACTTCTAAGGATCCCTTTAAATCAGTAGCAACCTGTGCCTACTCATTCTGAGTTTTAAAAAGTTATTTTATATTGTTGCTTCTTGTTCTTTGAGATATAGTCATTGTGAAATTTTGTGTTAATTTATTAAAAATTATGTATGCTCACAGGTGTTGTTTCAGATACAACGATCAGCAGTGTGCCCTAAAGAAGATAAATTATATAGGTATGTTAATCATGAGAAAAGTTCAGATGAAATATGTTGGCAAGTCAAATGGAAGAAATTGTATATTGTGTGAAATATAGGAGATGGTGAAAGAAATAATAGTCTAGTTTTGGGAGATCAGTAGTGTTTGGGTGTGACTAGATGCGAGGAGGAAGATGTTTCAGGTAAGTGTAAGAGCGTGACTGTGTTACCTTTTCATCACTGTGACCAGTTATCTAAGAAGGTCAACTTGCAGGAAGGAAGATTTATTTTGGTGCATTATTTCCATCCATAGCTGGTTGGCTATAAGGTAGAAATACCATGTTGAAGGGGCACGGTGGAAGGAAGATGCACATCTCATTGCAGCTAGGAAGCAGAGATAGTGGAATATCAGAGAGGAAGTGGGTAGGAACGAAATCTACTTTTCAATAGCTTGCCCCAAATGACTTAACTTCCTTTAGGTGAGTTCTACTTCTGAATAGTCCATTCAGTTACTGGTATGAACCCTTCAATGCATTACTTTATTAATGAGGTTAGTGCCTATTGAAGTGTTTAAGCCCATCAGTTTGATAATTCACCATAATTAGTAACTATAAGTCTGTCTCAATTTGATGCCTAACATACCTCCTCAAACCATATTTAATATGCAAATATAGACAATAACAAGGCCTTAATTCTATCTAACATATCATAATTGTTTGCGTGTAACTGAAAATGCACTAGTCCCTCCTGCAGTTCTAAAATTCCTTAGCGTTCCAAGTCCAAAGTTGTCTCTGAGACTCTGGGCAAGTTTTAGTGGTGATCACTGGTTTTTTTTTTTTAAGTTGCATAATTTCAAAATAGAATGGCACTGAATAACATTTCCATTCCAAAAGGAGGCATGGGGACATCGAAAGGAATTGGATGAAAGCAAAACCGAACCTAGCAGGGCAAATATTAATATCTATAGTTCCAGGTCCAACATCTGGGGCATATGTTGAGATGGTATGAGTCTCAAGGGGTTTGGACAGCTCTCCTCTCGTCAGTTGTATCCTGTGACTGTTTTCTTGGGCTGGCTCTGCTCACTGTAGTTTTCACTGATAGATGTTCGACATCTCTAAATTCCTGGGGTCCTTGTTATAGTTTTGACTTTCCTCAGATAGGTTTATAGACCTCCGTCTGAGGAGCTGCTGTCAGGACTCTGTCACACATTGTCTGGACTCCCAGGGCTTTCTTGAAAATCTTAGGAAAAACTTTGGTGATCCTGTGACTCTTGCATTCTGCCTAGCTGCAAAAGCAGCATGATGTGGATGCTGCCAAGGTCTGCTGCTGGTGTGAATAGTAGCAAGGCTGCATTAGAGTGTAGCTACTTTTAACTGTACTCTAAGTACAGTTACTTAGAGTACCTAGTACTCTGAGTGCCTACATGGCCGAGCACAATGAAATGAATTTCAGGGAACCAATTTCTCCAGACATTCCTGTTTGAGCACCAGGGACTTTATTCTTCAATTAAAGGCTACACTTTTTATACCACTGAGCCTGTAGTGGGTGTTGTTTTGCTGATTTTTGTGATGTCTTCAAGGCATTTTTCTGTGCTGGTGCAAAATACTTTTTAATCATGCTCATCTCTTTACCAGCTATGCCTTCCTTGGCATCACTTTACATGTGCTTTTCTGGGTAGGCTGCAAGTTATCAAATCTTTTTTTTTTTTTTTGTCTTTTTGAGACAGGGTCTCGCTATGCAATTCAGGCTGGCCTTGAGCTCACTCTTGTAGCCCAGGCTGGTCTCAAACTCGCACCAATCCTCCTGCCTCAGCCTCCCGAGTGCTGGGATTACAGGCGTGCGCCACCATGCCTGGCAAGTTATCAAATCTTTTTGCAGTGCTTTTTGGTCCAAATTCTCACTGCAGAAATGGAACTAAAAGAAGCCAGCAATATCCATGCCACAGACTTAATGTTACATTGCCTTGAAATTTACTCATCAGATTAATTAGTTTATTGCCTTTAACTTTTTTAATGTATTTGGTACAAGGTCTTACTATGCAGCTAAGACTCTTAGTGATCCTCCTGCTTTTAGCCTCTCCAGTACTAGGATTATAAGTTGGTTTTTTTTTTTTTTCCTGGGACCGAGGTTTGAACTCATGATCTTGCACTTGCCAGGCAGGCACTTGTGCCACAGAGCTACCTCCCCAGTCCCTTAGGATTATAGGTATGTGTCAACATACCCAGACTCAGTGACCTGCTCAGTGTGCCAGTGGTGCCAGGGATCAAATCCCAGTACCTTCATTATCTTGCCAGCCCTTAGTCTATGCCAAATTCTTTGCCAGATTCACATGAATGATCTATATTCTTATTCCCAGTACAGTACTTGTTTCCATCTGAGACCTAATGAGCACAGTCTTTACTGTCTGCATTTGCACATTCTAGTTTTCTAAACTCACACCAGGTTTATCCATCAAACTTTGCTTAAAACCTATTTTATCCAGCCTATTTCTCCAAATTTCCAAATTCTTCCTGCAAGTCATGGCAATAATCGTACTTCTTGGTAATAGTTTTCTGTGTTAGCCAACTTTTTGTCACTGTGACCTGAGATGAGCAGCTTAAAGGAAGAAGGGTTTATATTTGTGATTCTAGAGGCTTCAGTCAGCTTGATTTGTTGCATTTGGGGTTGTGATGAGGTAGAAGCATGGTGGTAGAAGAGCATGGCTGAGGAATTCTGTTTTTATGAGAGCTAGGAAGGAGAGAGAGAGAGAGAGAGAGAGAGAGAGAAGCTAAGGACACCATATATCCTTCACCCTCACAGCGTGCTCCTTGTACCCACTTCATCCAGGCTGAGGAATTCTGTTTTTATGAGAGCTAGGAAGGAGAGAGAGAGAGAGAGAGAGAGAGAGAGAGAGAGAGAGAGAGAGAGAGAGAGAGAGAGAGAGAGAGAAGGAGAGAGAGAAGCTAAGGACACCATATATCCTTCACCCTCACAGCATGCTCCCTGTACCCACTTCATTCATTTGGGCACCATATTCCAACAAGCCCAAAATGATATGAATTCAGTGGATTAGGCTATATGAGAAATTATAGCCAGTTCCTCTAATCCTGTTAGCTGGCAACCAAGCCTTGAGGTTTTTTGGGGAACATTTTCCCTCAGTTTTATTGAAGTACAATTGATAAAAATTGTATGCACTGAAGTGGACAGTTATGTTCTCATAGATGTGTATATTGTGAAATAATAATTTTAATCAAAGCCCATGATCTAAGCCCTTGCCTGGTTCTTTTCTGCTGCAACACCAGAAAAGTAGCTGAATTTATAATGCTCTTCTTTTTATTATCTTACATCAACCATACTTGATTGTTTAATTCACTAGCTCAGAAACATCACATTCTCAGGTTCTTTCTGTTATTTTGAATTGTCATTGCAGCTTAATAATATTTCATTGCTCATAGAGGTACTTATAGTTTATGCAGTAAGCAGTTTTCAAGGCTGTAGGTCTGGGATGTAGTTCTTAATATTCCTACAGTCATTTTTCTTCAAGAAGTTCCTGTCCTTAAAACTCTCTTCCCCACTTGAAAGAATTTGGCAGCACTTTAACAGTTGTGTGTGTGTGTGTGTGTTTGTGTATGTGTTCTTTTGTTTCTAGAACAGCCCAGCATGTATCTCTAATATAGATTTATCAATTGTATTGATTTTTTCATGTTGTCTTTATGTTGCCACATAAAGTTATTTAATAGGTTTTTTTTTTCCCTAATATATACTGATTAGAGTGTTATTATATAAGACCAGCAACAACTCTGTGAGTGTGTTGATGTGGTATTTTCCAAAACCTTTTCTTTCTCTTTTTTGCATTGTTGGAAATTGAACCCTAGGCTTCAAGTGTGCTCAGTCCCTTAGGTACATCCCTAGCACAAACCATTTCTTTCTTTCCTTGTTTTTTTTTTTTTTTTTCAAAATGAAACATTTTATTTTTCTGGAAGATGAGTTAAAATCATCACTGGTTATTGGAGCCTGAGTCTACACTTTTTCCGTAGGAAGGTGGGCTGGAATGAGGTGGCCTGTGTTTGGCAGAGCCAGAACCATTTTTTTATATGCATGTGTTTTAAAGTTTGTGACTGTACTTCCCTAGCATCATGCATGAGTCCTCAGTTCCTCAATCACTATACTAATCCACGCTGAAGGAGAGGGACGTTGCATTTCACTTTTTAAAAAGTGCACGTCTTTTTAAACTACCAGTATCTTGTCAAAGGTGCATCAAAGGTTTGTCAAAGGTTTCCCAAGGGGTTTTTCTGACTTACACTTCTACAGAGGTTTAAGATTTAATTGTTCCAAATTTTTACCAGCAGTTAATATTAAAGTTGTTCCTATTTAATGATCCCGTTGATGTAATTGGAATTTGAGTTTTGGAGTTTAGTTAACCTTACCTAAGAATTATTTATGTAACTATCAATAGCTTCTCAGTATTCTTAACAGTCATAGGGGCTGAGGAGATAGCCCAGTGGCATAAGTACCTGCCTGGCAAATGTTGGGTCCTAAGTTTGATTTCCATGGTAACAAAGTACAATAAAACAAAATAGTCATAGTACTTAGGAAAGTAGCCACCTTTCCAAGCCACTTTTGCTTATACTAAACTTCTAGTAGGTATATGACCCTCTCAGGAAGTAGAGAAACTGAACTATATGGAGCTAGAGATTTTGCTACTTTGTGCAGAAACACAATTGATTGGAGTTTGTAGGTATGATAGTACATGTTTTGCAATCGAGTTAACTAGCTTTTTAGAAGTTGATTAGAAAGTTGGACTATTTGTGACTGTTGGACTACTATTATATGTAGTATAATATCAAAGGAACTTACTTGAAACTTATTGAGCTTTTAAAAATATGTACCTATCAATAACATATTTAATACATTATGTAAATTTTTTAGATATACTCAATTACTGTATATTATAATCTACATAATATATGTTTATGTATTAGTGTACTTTGTTTTCCTGTCTTTTAAAGATTTGGTTTATTGATGACCTTAGCACTTCTGAAATAATGGAGTTGTTCTTTTCACTTAAAATATCCAAAATAAAGTGTCAGTGTCAGTATTTTTTTTTTTTTTTTTTTTTTTTTTTAAAGAACAAAACACAGCACCTGTAAGCTTTGGAAACCATGCTCCAGAGAATTTTTAAAATACTATTCCAGGCAGCTTGAGGACTAGTAGCTTATCTTTTTTTTTTTGAAAATACAGTATTTTATTAACTTTTTTTTAGACAGTAGAACTTCTACTTTATTCCAGCATTTTACATTCAGAGGTAGACTTTGTTTTTATTTCAGTGAGTTCTTCTACTCGGGTTAGAACACTTTCAATCAAATCAAATGTGAAAAGAGCTGGATGTAGGACCTTAAGCTGCATTTCAGGAGGCATATTAGGAATCTCTTCTCTTCCTACATTTACAGAACAAAGGTCCTTAGACTTATGGCCAACTTGGTTATTTTCTTGGCTATTTTTAATTTCTGCTTCGTAGTGTGCTTTTGACATATTGAGTCCTGTATGAAGTGGCTTTAAGAAATTATTTTCAATTTTTCCAAGTTCTGTCCACAATCCAGTTTGATTGTCGTTTTCATTATCTTTGATAATCAAATACCTCAATAAATTTAATGATGCCATAATCCTATCTGAGTTTTGCAGTAAATCTGTTTCAGCACCCTCTGGGAGAAACAGTACTAAATCCAAAAGAGAAATCAGCTGTGGTCTTGTAAACCATTTGTTAGGTGTCTTCTTAAATGACATGTCAATTTGATTTTTGATATTTTGAATAATAAAGGCTTCCACACATGAGTGATTACTTGTGTTCAGTAAGCACCTAAATAATGTATATTTGTCTTGTGAATCCAACTTGTTAATATACAATTGAAGCATGGCTAAACCTTTTTTCCTGAATGTCTCAGTGGGACAAAGTGTCATTACTTTGACTAAGCTCAATCCTTTGGACAAAATAGACTCTTCTGTTCTTTGCAAAAAGAATTCAGTATACCCCATAGTAAACTGCAAAATGTATGAAGGGCTTAAAACCATTGGCAGCTGCTCAATTTTGATGCCCTGAACAAATACTAGATATGCCAGAGAGGCCGCAGCATCTGCTAATTGCTTGTTTTCTTCTTCCTCAAGTTCAAGGTAATTCCATATCCTCTTTTTCCTTTCGTGATTAAAAATAATTTTTGGAAAAGGGTGTCCAATTGCTGATAAAAATCCTATTATTTCAGTTGCAAAACATCGTAAGGGATCATTTTCTGCTTCAGATTGTTCCAGAAATTGTACTGTCAACAGTGGACATTTTAAGCTTTTGAAACAAAATTTCAGTAATTCATCCTTTAATTTTTTGTTTTCATTTTCCTTGTTTTCTTTATTTTCAATAGCTTCTTCCACAAAAGGTTTAGTAAATTCTATTAAGGCCTTGCAACATTGTCAAAGGCCATAGTCATCCATTTGTATTTGTTCTTTTGAGTAAGGAACAGGAAGAAGAGACAATTGATTCCAAAGGGTAGACAGTGCTAATCCAACTGAATATGCCTTGTTATTAGGAAGTTTCTGAATCATTGTTTGTAGTGGCTGAAGTAAAAGAAGAATAACTTGGGATATCTGTTTTCCAGAGGGCTCTTCAATCAGTTCAAGCAAACCCAACAATAACTCCTTTGGATTACATAACTTTACCAGTAAATCAAGCATTAGAAAATAATTTGCTTTATCATTTTCTTTATCATTCCATAAAAGGCATGGAACAACAGGACCAATTAGATTCCAGCCCATGGTCTTGATGATAACCTTATTCTTTTCATTTTCAGTAATTTCTAATAACTGGTCTATGTGTCCTTCTTCTATGCATTTTTGGCCTGCTAACTGAAATTGGCCAAAATCTTCTTCTTTAAAGTCATCCTCTTCTAAGATTTGCTTTGTTTCCCTGGAGGAGATAGGGGCGTCGCGCAGTTCCTCACGCTGGCAGGCGATTCAAGCTCCTAGCGCACTAGTGAGCGGTGCAGTGGAAGCCATTTCTCCGTTTTCCTGCTTCCAGGCGACCGGGCCGCACCGCCTCATAAAGGGCCTAGTGAACCGCCAGCGCCGAATCCACCGCGGCTCACCGACCACCGGGAGTAGAGACACCCAAACCTCCCGGCGTCTACTTACCCGCCAGACCTCCTAGTAGCTTATCTTGAGATGTATTTATTTCTATCTTTTTGAGACAAGGTCTCACTATGTAGTTCAGGGTGACCTTGAGCTCACTTTGTAGCCCAGGCTGATTTTGAACTTGTAATGATCCTCCTGCCTCAGTCTTCTGAGTGTAGGACTTACAGGTGTGTGCTATCATGCTCGGCCCCGAGATGTTCATATTTTAAAAAAGCATTCTGGCAGTTGTAAACTCTTGCCTACCCTATTTTTAGAGAGTGGCTTCATAATACTCTACAGTGTTGATCCCCCTTGTGCTTTCTCATGATTTACTTAGTTA
>PVJA010040967.1:0-18182 GCA_004027025.1 Myocastor coypus | reverse complement strand
AACGCAGAGGCGGGGCAGAGGGGCGCAGGGGCTTACCCGCGGCGGGTGCGCAGGCTCAGCTCCCAGCGGTGGGGTTTGGTGGGCTCATATTATTTAATCTAGCAATTGAGTTCATTCACCAGTATGCACATGTCTAGTTTTACCAACATCATATGTAAAAAATCTTCTGTACAATTCCCCTGTTTACTGTAACTATAAAAAATGATTTTATCACCTCGCAGACAAATAAAGAAAGGTTAAGTTTGGCTCTGAGTTTTCCAGGTTTTGGTCCGTGGTCAGATGGCATAGCTTTGGTGTGTGTGCTAAAGCCATAAATTAGGGTTCGGGGCATCTTCTGGATGGAGGTCATTACCTCACTGCAGCTGAGAAGCAGAAAACGGGAGGAAGAGGCCAACATCCCACAATCTCCTTCATGAGCACTTCCAATGATCTATGGCTTCCCAATACATTGCATCTGTGAAGTTTCCATGCCTCTCAATGATCCTAGAGCTTGTCATAATGAATTTCTTTTGTCTTGTTGACCCAAGGTCTTGCTAAGAAGTTCAGGATAACCTTGAGCTCACATTGTAGCCCAGGCTGGTCTCTGACTTACAGTAATCCTCTTGGCTATGCCTCCTGAGTGTTGAGATTACAAGTCTGTGTCTCCATGGCCAGCTTGTTACTACAGCTTGTGCACCAAACTTTTAAGTCATGAATGCTTGGGAAACACTTATGCAAATCATGGAGGAGGAGTTGGCTGCAATTATACTGTAAATAGAACAGAAGCCTGTTATGATGCCACCTTAGTCAAGCATGTAGAGGAAAGATCTTGCTGAGCAGAAGTTCTCTTCCTAGGTTGAGACAGGTATTATGGTTTATGTCTAGTTGTCCCCCCAAAGACTCATGTATTCATGGGGCAGGAAGCTTGACACTTGATCCATGATCCACTGGGATTATGTTTTAGTACTGATGAGATTATGGTCTGAGTACTTCTGGGAATTATAAGTGTGGCCTGAGGCAGATAGGCTAAGGCAGAGAGCCTGATATAATAAAAAGAGAGACAGAGAGAACGACTGGCAGTGTTACTCTGCTGCCCTGTTTGGTGGGCAGCCTATGTCACCATTTTGTTCCTGTTCTGCCACCATGAACTGGATGCTCGCTGCTCTGTTCCACTCAGCCTTGGGCCAGCTGAGTATGGACTGAAACCTCCACAAACTGTGAGCTAAATAAACCTTTCTTTCCTTCATTTTGAATGTCGGGTATTCGTCCCAGCAACGAGTAAAAAGTAACTAAGACAACTTGTACAATGCAAAAGTGATGTTTTATGTTTATTAAGAAGGCGGTTCCAAATCTGAATACATATGAAACTATGTACAGTGAAAATGTATTAGAAAGTTTTTCAAACATTCAGAGTGAAAAATACTGCAATATTTACATAAGCAGAATTGTGGGAAGAAGTATATTGATGAACCTATAGGAAAATGCATACAATATGAAGAACTTTGTGCCTCATTTTAACTTCCATGACCAAAACACACTGAACAACTCAAGGCAGGATGAGCTGAAGAGTTATATCTACCAGCCTCTGTCACTGACAGTATCAAGGCTATGCAGTGATCAGGGTGCAAGGAATGTGTCACAGCACAGGATCTCAGTCATCAAGGCTTATCCGCAGCTGGGGAGATAGCTCAGTGGAATAAGTGTTTGCCTAGAAAGCACAAGGTACTGAGTTGGATTCCTGGTTCTGCAAAAACAACAAAAAACAAGCTTATCCAACCACTGCTGCCACCACATGAATAACCTGTGAGGGACAAGGACCAGTGCTAAACCCACAATGTGACCCTACTCCTCACCATTCTTTCTAGTGAGAACTACATTAGGAAAATATTAACCAGATACTTTCAGGAGGAATTCTCAGAGCACATGAACTTTTTTTTTTTGCTGTGAAATTAGCAGTTTCATCTTCTTTGCAGTCAATCTAGGCTCACATGCATGCTGACTGGATATGGTGGCTTATTTTTTATTTTTTATATTTTTATTTTTTGGGGTGGGACTGGGGCTCAAACTCATGACCTTGCACTTGTCAGGCAGGCACTTGTGCCATAGAGCTATCTCCGCATCCCAACACTGACTGGGTATGGAGTGCCTGCTCTCAGCTAAGCTTTTGAGTCTAAGTCTATTAAAAACTTCTTCCATGAAATGAAAAATGTGCTCATGCCACTCATGCTAGTTTTGTGTGCAAATCTCAAGACCTCTGGAGGTATATGAGGGGAATTTGGGCACATAATTCTTTTTTTATTTTTTACTCATTTTAATGAGAAAAAAGATAAAATAGAAATGAGACAGTTTCAACGCAGGTCAGTAGGATGGTTACAATTATTAATGCATTGTATATTGTTGTCTCCATAGTAGTAATTCAGAGGATAAGATGCAGACATAATATCTTGTCTAAACAATATTAGTACAAAATTTTATTCTCAATGAATTAGGACAAAATAGTTGTATATCTATTCTAACTATCTTGTGTGTATATATATGTATTTTTTCATATATATGAAAACATATACAAAATGTTCCTATATTTAAATCCCCTTTTTTGTTTTCTTTTGGGAGAGATGGGTGTTCCATTACAGTTAGAGAAGATGTATTTGGAGAAGTCTTTAAAGGACCTTTTCGTGCTTGACCCCAGTCCAAAGACTGTAGGTACTAGAATTCAGCAAAATAACCCGATATAGTCTTAACTTTCTTCAGGTAGAGATATTTACCTGTTACATCAGCCCCAGGTTCTGTGTGAGGCTGATTAGGTGGCAGCAGCGATACAGAGAATGTAATGCTCCAAGCTGGGCAGGCTGAGGTCAGGTCAAGGAGAGGGTAGGCCAATGGGGCAGAGGTACAGGACGAGGAAACCTACAGTTGGCTCAAGGATTTGGGTGATTTTGATGCCACCTGCCTCAGATGGGAAGGGCTTCATAACTGGGATTAATAGATGCATCTGAAAGGTCCAAAGGTTGTGGGAGGTGTGCCAGGAACTCTGCATTCAGTATCTGTGGAGTGATTCGTGTCAAGGACCTTCAAGCTGAAGAACCAGCTTGCTCCTGCTCAGGGGAGCACCATGCGTGGCTGAGATGCCTAGGTGTGTGTACAGAGTTCTGAGCCCTGTGGGGCTGGGGCTGGAGCACGGACCCAGTTGTCCGGCAGCACCTCCTGCAGACATGGCCCTCACAGATGAAGAGTCGGTCTGCTAGGAACTCTGGGGCAGAGGACCAACCAATGCCCATTCCTAAGGATGGCTTGCCTACCCTGCTCACAAGGCTGAAAAAGCAGGCAGGCTAAATTATGGGACTGAGGATTTTAGTGCCCACATAAGTGGTTCTGCAGTAAGTGGTCAAGCACATCAGATATGATATGATGTGATAAATATCCCTTCTGCCAGGGCTTAAGCATGGGATGTAGGTCTGGAAAGCATGCAGGCTTTTCAAGTGTGAGACAGAAACTTCTAGTACAGAGTCACTGTCATCCTCATGAGGAGAACCTGTCCTGAACCTGTTCAGTCCTGACCTCTTGTGTATACTTCCATTCACAATGAAGGCAGCTCTTGGCAGGAGGACAGTGCTCTCCTGTCCCTGGTGTCATGGCTGTTCTGGGAATCTGTGAGCTGTTCCATTGCACATGAGTGTCTCTGTATGAACATCAGGACTAATGTCTTTGGCATGGGGGAAATCAGGACTTAGGGTGGGCAGGAACACTCCACAGTCAGGAGAAGGGAGACGTTTTCATTTGTATTTTAAGACTGATAGAGAAATATCTGTGTCCTACTCTCAGGCTGGGGAGCTTAGCCCCAGCAGATGATTTTCTTCCATCTATACTGGTGAGCATGGGCTGACCTCACCTACACTTCTGAGGAAGCTTGAGTTTTCCCTCTACAGTTGCTCATGGACCTGTATATGTATTATGTGGAACTATCCTAGTAACTCCTTTCATTGAATTCCTACATCAGTGTGGACGTCGTGGCAATGGTCTTCTAATGACCTCTCAGGTCGAGCAGAAGAATCTGCTGCCTGTTACACTATGGGTCACCTCTTTAGGAATATCTGATGCTGTGCTATGTTGCTTCTCAGGTACATGATCCTGGCTCTCAAACCACAGTCCAAAGGCAAGTTTTATGTCACATAGCCCGCTGCTGTTAGAGGCTTTCAAGGGTGAGCAAAGGGACAGGTAGTGGCTTCTCCATAGCATGTAAGGACGGGGGATCATGAGTAATATTCCTGGGAAGAAGGGCACCACTCACATGCTCAGTTCTGTATTTTGATTTTAGGCCAGAGTGCAGTGTCTCAGACGTAGGGCCTTTGTGCATCTTGGGAGATACTTCTTTTTCTCTAGAATGCAATTAAGTTCCAAATCAGAGCTGGGTTCAGATAGGGAGGAAGAAGGACAGAGCCGGAGCTGTCACCTCACATGGAGACTCCAGTTCTGGCCGTAGCATGTACTACACAGGGATCCTGAGGAGTTCCCGAGCACAGCAGGTCTTCTGTCCTTCACCCATACAATGGGTCTGATGCATGATTTGGGCTGGAGGACGAATGGACTGTAAGAGATGGATGAGCACAACAGGCAGAACATCTGGCGTACCCTATACTGAATAGTTGTTGATAGGTAGCTGGTTTCAGGGTTACCTTACTATCTGGATGTGTTATGGATTTTCTGATAAAGTGTGTGTTTGCACAGAAATCTATAGCATACAGGGACCCTGAATAAAAAATTCAGACAAAACACTACTCCACAAACATGACCCCAAAAGGATGTGCTGAAGGATGCGACACTGGGGAGAGTGTCCCTGCTTGAGACAACTAACTCAGAGCTGTGGAATGTGAGTAAGAACCGTGTTCCCCTGCCTGCCCCTCACTGGTCCATTGTCACTACTGATTTCCATCACTTCTCCTTCACTATGGGCCCACAAAGCCACCATGGCAACAAGGCCAGCAACCATGGCCATTCCAGTGACAAGGCCCGCTCAGTACAGCAGCAGTCAAAGAGGGCTCAAGGAGAGTGACGGACCTCTCACTGCTAGCACAGCCTTCCTTCAGAAAGGGAGCAATGGCAAGCTCTCCAAGGTCCACTTCTGGTGTAAGATGGGCAGGATACTGGTGAGCACAGGGATTTTCCCTACAGGGAGAAATAGTTGTTCAGGCAGTCACCTGACCACTTGTGTAGCAGGTCATCATCAGTGGCCATTGTGTGTGAGACTGGGAGGCAAAAGGCACTCAGGAGGAGGAGGTGTCCACCAAAGAGCACTCAACTGGGCACTGGAATCTCCCAGAAAATGGACACTCTGGGCAGAGATCTCGACAAGGACCATGTAGCTTCAGTTCAAATGAACATTCCCCTTTTGTGACAGGAGAGCCCTGTCCATGTGGATGCTTATGTCTCCTGGATCTTGCCCTGCACAGGGTCACTCCTGTCACAATTGTTCCAGGTGAGGATTTTTCATCCTGTACCACCTAAAATGGGTGAGGAGCACCCTTCCGTCCTGTAGTGGTGATCTCAGGCCCAGGACACCACCTAAGCCTTTGGCTGTCACCACAGTGGAGCTGCATTTAAGCCAGTTCCTGCAGAACCAACTGTACATCACCATTGTCCTAGCTCTGTGCTCCCTCAGAGCTGATGTCTGCCTGTCTCCATCTGTGCAGAGCTCTGCTAGCTTCCCCTGCAGTTCCTGGAAGACATGTCTCTGTCTCCATCATTGCTGGTCCTCCCGGACCCCATCATGCCATGGGTTAGCTGTGGTCCTGCTCAGTATAATGCGTTCACACCTCCACCCTAGACACAGGGATTTCTAAAGGGCCTGTGTTCAATATTGGTCTGTGGAATGGGCCTGTGAGGAGATGGCCTTACTTACTGACAGTAAGTTTCTTAGTATAATTGAAAAAAAAAAACAAATTCAGGCATACATATGTTTTTATATAATTTTATTTCTTTTAATAAGAAATAACAATAAGAATATTTCAAAACATGTTAGTAGCACAGACACAATAATTAATGCAATGCATATTGTCTTCATAGTGGCTGTTCAGAGTATAAGATTCAGAACTGTTAACTTTTCTAAACACTATTTGTGCACATATTTCCTCTCATTGAACTAAGATACATATGTTTTAATTGTATAAAATAATAGAGGAATAAAAGCATCTGAGAACTGACTTTTCTCCTTTTATGTGTTTCTAGGCTTCATCTTGTTTCACGAAAACTTACACTTATTCCAAGGAAATCCCAATTCCAATCTTACTTAATCAGAAATAGAGTATAAGCCTTTCTGGTTTATTGAGAAAACAAGAAAGGCATTCATATTTGCAAAGGAAAAACAAATACATTTGTAGACAGAATCACAAAATTATATTCATATTAGAGCTCACTATTAAAAATCAATATAAAACCAAAAAATATAGGTTAAACGAGCATCATTCTTTGAGTATAATTGGATGCTACTTTAATATTTCAAAAAAAAGGCAAGACTTACCACCCAAAGTCCTAAAGAAATCACATAAGTATGACCTATTAGCCCCAACAGAACAGACATCATGTTGGCCTGAACCTTGGGGACATCCTCCCTGTCCCCTTCAAGAGGTAAATACCTGCCTGATCTCCAGGTACATGGGCTGAGACTGGGCCTCACTTTGCATGGCGTCAGATCTAAGCAGGGATGCAATTGTGACCAGTCCCTGTTGCTCTCACACACCCAGCAGCTCAGGGGCCCACAACATTCCTCTCTCCTATCTCAGGGCTGCTCCTGCAGGCATGGGAAAGCCCTGGGGTCTGTCCTAACCACGCAGAATGCATGCCGCAGGACTTTCTTCTGGGTGGTCTCAGCATAGGCCCTTGGACCCCAGAGGAACTCACAGCAAGCAGGATAACTGTTAGGAACCTGCTGGTACACCAGGTACTCTGCTTGTACCAAATCCTCTGTGACAAATTTCCAGGGGTCCCCGATCACTGCGTGCTCCCTCTCCCCTAGTACCTGCCTACTTCCCAGTAGACCCCTCAGGTCCTCCTCCCTCAGCCGGTTGCCCTTGACTATGATTGCGCTCAGGATGAATATCAGGAGGCCTGCTTTGGGAATGGCCTGGTACGCGTCATTTAGTAGCCCAGCGTAAGTGAGGCCCAAGACAGGCACGAGCTCGTAACTGTGACTGAAGCCTTCTGTGGGTCTCATCTCGATGCCAAAGCTCATGCACATGCACTCACACACTTGCCTAAATACCACAGGGCAGTGCTCCCGGTGAGCCTGCTCCACATTTTGGACCATCTCTTTCAAGGTGATTGGTTCTTTCTTTTCAAACTTGCGGAGCAGAAATGGCAAGAATTTATCTAAGTTATTGTTGAGGAGCTCTCCCTGCCTGATTTGAGGGGTATCTCTGCCCTGCGAGGGACTTGGACCCTCCTCTTCTGGCCTGTCAGAGCCTTCACGGCATGGGCTACCTGGAGGGACAGACATGGTGGGCACAGAAAGCATACCCTGCGGATTCTGGGGCCATCTAGATGTCCCAGACCCAGGCTCTTCCTCGGTGGCCCCCATGGAGGCGTAGGAGAAACAGAATGTGGAGGAGGCAGTGGCTGCTGCTTCCTTCTCCTCAATCTTGCGGATCTGTGCATCCCTGCGGAGCCGTTTTCTGCTCTGAGCAGGACTGCCTCTCTGGCGCTGTTTGTCTCTTCTCCACTGACCACGAGGCATCCCGAGGCTCCCTGTACACAGCACAGGCTTGTTGTTGATGACTCCAATGCCTGGAACAGAGAAGCACGCAGTCAGTGCCCTCAGCTGGTTCAAAGCACCACTGCGATACCACAAAACCCCACTATAGGTCTTCTCTCGTGGAGTACACTAGGATTTCGAAGGCTCATGGCCTCCAGAAGTCCTACCCTCATGATCCTGGGGCATGACGTAAAGCTGCTTCTCAGGCTGCAGGGGCCTGCAGAGGACAAAGCTCTAGGGAGGAGAGTAAGGCCCGTGGAGCCCAGGTGTGAAGTGCTCTGCACTGGGATGGGAGGGATCCTAGGACGTCACCAGGGTGTGAACCCCACTTTGACTCCTGACACCACCTGGGGCTCTTCTGGTGCATGAGCTGCGGATGCTGCTCCACAGCAGCACCTCATGCCTGCTCCCTGGAGCTCCTGTAAGATGCATGGAGGCTCTCAGGTTGCAGAGGTCATGCCCAGTCCTTCTCCCCAGACCTCACCTGACGGGTGGACTGGACCTCTGAGATCCCCACTTCTGATACATACTCACCTCTCTACTCACTCAAGGCCCTCAGGTGTCCTGAAGCAGGGGATGGTTCCCAGTGCTCTGCTTGCCTGAAGGGTGCTCTTGGGAAAAGGGTCTCTCACTGCAGGGGTACAAAAGTCTGTGAGGGGACACATATCAGACACAGTTGCTTGCAGGCACCAGGGGGCTGGGCACAATTTCGGTGGGTTCCGTGTTCCCTAGGAAAGGGAAGGCGTTCCATCCTACTGTTGGTAGCAAAGAGGTCTGGCACGTGCCCTGGGAGGGTTAGGCACCTCTTGGTTGAAATCACAGGCTCCTCTCTCTGAGGCCTGCAAAGAGTGAGAGACTGGAGTACACTCTTCCTGGGCTCCCTGAGTCTCATGACAAGTGATAAAGAGGTGGAGGCTGTGGGGCTGCTTGGTGCGCAGAGGGCCCTCACTGGTCTCCATCCTAGACCACCGCAGGGCTTGGGATCATCTTTCTGCTCTCCATGCTCCACTCGCCTCCTTAACCTTCCACTCTACGATTCTGCCCTGAAGCTGGCTGGGTGCTGACAGCCCCACAAATTGTGAGCATGAACCCTCATTTTGGCCAATGCATCGCAGAAGTCAGTACTTTGTCTCCACATGAGAACACAAGAAAGGCATTACTATGTGCTTCCGGAGACCTTACTTACACTTCCTTGGTGCCGCCCTCCCTCAACCCCAACCCTCCTGAGATGGGCTTTGCTCTCTCTGTGAGATCAAGACTTCCTTTCCATGATGACTCCCTTCAGACCTGTGGCAGAGGGGTGCATGCACTGTGGTCCACCCCCAACTGAGCCAGGGAACGGCACACTCTGTGGAGGCTGTGTTTCTGGGCAGAGGACATTCATCATCCTCAGGAGTGTTAGCCATACTGGACTGGGCAGCTCTTGAGGTCTGGCTTTTACTGAATCTACGAAGCTCCCTCCGTTGATCTAAGCTACCTCTTGGACTAAGAGGCTCATCTTCCTGAGTGTGCCATCAGATAGACTTTTTGGTATCAATGAGAGCAGTGGACATAAAGACTCTCATATCTCCCTGTAGTACAGGGCTGAGAGCAGGGAGTCAGGCTCTGAGGATGACCATCTTTGCACAAATTGGGGTGAAATTCCTGTGCTGTGTTGGAAAATGATGAGCGATGAACACTAGCAATTCAACCTCTGACACAGGTCAGAATCCAGACTATGAAAAGTATCAATCTCAGCCAGGAGAACAAAAGAGAAATTGAGAGGAGGTAGCTGGGTACCATCAGGAAGAAGACAGTGTGGGCATGGTGCTCACTGGGACTAAGGCTTAACTGTGTGAGCCTGGGACTCAGAACTGTGAGGACTTTACATCCAAGTTACCTACTCACAGTGACTGTGAGTGACAGAAACAGGATACAGCCGTGGACAGGAAGCAGGCTAGGATGAGACTACTGAGGACTTGGGCTCACTCTGTGAAGGACACAGCCCAGGCACAAGCAGCCCGAGGCAGGTCCCGCCAGAGTTGCTCTGGACTTAGAAGTTCCAGCCTTGGCTTTTCCAGGCCTGGCCTTCCTGCCAGCCTCTAGCATGGATCTGGGGCCTGGTGCCTTCTGCAGCTTCCAAAGTGAGCAGCAGCTCAGCATGACTGGGACACTGCCAGAGCCTGGGAAAACCATCAGGGGCCTCAGGAAATGGAGAAGTAGAGAACTCCAAAGATCCACATCCAGGACTGAAACTACTCATTGAGCATCACCAAACACATTCTGGCTTTCTTCTTCTTTATTTTACATTTCTCCTTTGTTTCCATCTAGGTTTTTAAGAACTTCATCATCCATGTAATTTCTAATATTTTCACCTTTAATTCTGCTAATATCCAACTCTCTTCCTTAAATTTTTCTTTACAATCATCCTTCTAGTCCCTGACAGCATATCATGTGCCTTTTGTGTTCTATGCTTTTTCGTGTCTTTGTGATCAATTTTTAAAATTTTTCTTCTGGCATTTCCATTTCCCCAGGTAGATTTACCTTTACCTATATACCTATGAGGCTTTAATAATACTTAGTTAATCTTGTAAGGCTTCTATGAAATTCTTTGTACCATTAGCAGAGCCATAGCTGTCACATTTAGAACAGAGTCACTGTGAGCCAGTGTTGAGTTGTCCTGAGGCTTACCCTATGATGGTGTATTTCTTTCCTATGGTGAAGGATGATACCTAATCGATTTCTCTGGTATGTTCATGTGCGATCTGTCTTAGAAAATATCATAGTAGGTGATTCCCTTTAGATTTTCAGGGTCACACAGATGTTTTTGTTAATGGGTTTAGTTTCTATGCCAACAACCAGACTACCTTTTGGACATTAATAATGCTCCAGTATGTGCTGGGGGCTTAGGCTTAGGTCCACTGCCCTCTATAGCCCCCTTCCAAGTGGAGTGAAGTGATTGGATTTCAGGAGTCAGTTAAGGCAATATAGTGAGCTTTACTCTAAGTACATCACTGTAAAGTAGACTAACTGAACAAATTCCTATGGAAGCAACAAAGGCTTTCAATTGCAGGTGCCACCTACTTTAGCACAGAACACAACAAATAAGAAACAATAGAAACACACAAAGCAAGGTCACCAAAATGACAGCCAAAACTCCAAACTCAGCCAAGCCAATCCATGCGCAAGGAGAAAATAGCATAAGCAATGCACCCAAATTACTTGGAAGGGCAACAGAGAAGGTTAGAAAATAAATCTAAGAAGTGCTAGGGATCATTTCAGAGACCATATGTAAACAGATAATGGGCGGAATAACTAAAATTATCAAGGAGCTTTTTAAAACACAAACATATAAAGGAAACTGAGTTAAAGAAAACACAAATGAACAATTGGGCAAAACAGTAGAGTCCATGAAAGGATAGTAATAATGACAGAGATTCAAATTTTATAGAAGGCTAGGGAGATAGATTAGAAGAACAAGTGCTTGCCTGGCAAGCACAGGGTCCTGAGTTCAATCCCCCTTACAGCAAAAAAAAATTATAGAAATTGTGGGCAGTAGAAGCAATCAACATGAAGAAAGAATTTCAGAATTAGAACATAGGGATGTTCTCAATGAAAAAAAAATATTCAAAGACAAGGGCAATACGTCAAGAACACATGGAAAGTAGATTCTGTAGCTGACAGATGAACCAAAGAACATCAATAATGTTTTAGTTAATTAATACAAAAATCATAAATTAATTCAAAAATCAGAAAACACTACTAATGGCAGAAAAATCTGTTATAGAAATAATGGCAGGCAATGTCTTAAATGCTGCTAAGGAAAGAAACACACACTTAAGTAAGGCACGTATAACAACAGATAACCAAGACCAAACAAGATCCTGTCCATGGAACATCACTGTCCAGAGACAGAAATCCCGCAATGGAAGAAAATCTTACAAATATGAATGTATATGAAAAGTGTAAACGGGAAGAACACACCCTAATAACAACAGAATTCTCAACACAAACTCCAATACCAGGAGCAAAGTGGTTAATGTCCTCATACATAAGAATTTCCAGTCCAGATATTTATGTCTTGTAAAACTTTACTTCAGAATTTATGGAGAAATAACATTCCATCCATAGCCAGACGTCTCAAGAAATTCAGGACCAGCATCACTAAATATTCTCCAGATCATTCTAGAGACAGTGAAACAAAAAGCCAAATATAATGAATATATCTGCCAGGATGATGTATTTTCCCCTCATAAGGAGAAGGAAAATATGTGTAAGGAAATGAACAACAAGCAAATAATGCAAATGCAGCGTAAATTAATATCTTTCAAGAATAATTCTCAAAGGAAAATGTCTCAGCTCCCCCAATAAAAAGACAAAGATTGAAAAAATCTTAGTTTTTTTCCTTATCTTTTTAACATTCAATTAGTTGTTCTACCTTCCTTAGCAACATCTATTCATCTGAGCAACAGAGTTGACAACAAAATAGATAATGTACCAACCACTATTAATTAGCTATTCTTATTTTGAAAATATGTAACATATGTATTGTTGTATTTTATCCTGTTTCTTTTTTTTGTATTTGTTTTTGCTTCTGTTTTTACTTTTTAAAATAAAATAAAATTGAATTTAAGAAAAAAAGAGAAAGACTGGAAAAATAAAACAAGATTTTTTCAGAGTATATAGAAGATATATTTAATTTAAAAATTGCAGATTGGAAATTAAAGGATGAGAAACAATATTGCATGCAACAGAAATCCAGACAAAGAGTAGTTATCTTGATTTCAAACCAAATAAATTTCAAGCCAAAGCCGAGCAGAAGAAGCAAAGCCAGTGACAACCTATTGGTTAAAGAAGCAATTAAATAGGGAGAAATAAAAATTACAAATGCATGAATAGCAGACACGAGCATACCCAACTCTCTAGAAGAACCACTAGTGGACATAAAATGTCACAGAAGCGCCAACACAGTTATAATAGGTTAAGTCTCTGATGTAGAGGCAAGTTTCTTTTTGGGAGGACATTAGTAAGTCTTACTCTTTTGTAGGTCCAACCAGGGAGTCTTATACAAATTTGACACAAATATACAATGTAAAACATAAAAAAAACCATGCCACATCCCCACAAATACATTTAGTCCCTTACAGTACTACTGTATACTGTCTCAATGTACAGTAAACACACAGAATTGCAACTGTGACAATGTCTGGTGTGTAGATAAGCTATTTCCATTTTGTTTGCAAGTAGAGTGCTCTTAACCAGGGACTTATTGTACCCCACTGTGATGATACCCCTCTGTCACAAAAAGAATAATCCACTAGTGAAAAACTCATGAATGGGCTTGACAGATATGTATAGACACCAAACAATGGCTTACACATTCTGTTCTACAGCAAGGGGCACTTACTCCAAAACAAACCACATGACAGTCCAGAAAGTACATTTAAGTCGATGGAAAAAGAATAGAATTCATTCTGTGAATATATCAGAATATAGCAGAATCAACAATGGCAGAAGATAGCAGAGATACCTTGTAAACATATGGAAAGTAAGCAGTGAGTCAGGGGAAATAGCAAGGAATGAATTAGTTCCTGTAATCAGAGGGCTATACCTGTGCTTTCTAGATTCATTGCACTGTCTTCTGATAACACAGATAATGACTTCCATTTTCATACATTTCTTTTAGCATGCTTTCGGGGCTAGCGAGTGATCTTCAATGTTTCAGTGAAAGTTCCATGGGGTGTACACGAGAATGTATATTCTGCTGCTGTGGAGGTCTATGGTAAAATGATAATGCCAGTGTAGCTTACCAGAACATAAAAGACACAAGGAAAGTAGTTTTCAGAGGAAAATGTTCTGTAATGAATGCCCACATTAGAGAAACAAAGCAAGCTCAGAAAAACCCAAACCCTTAATGCACATATCAAAGTGCTGTAAAAATAAATGAGCATACTCCAAATCTGAAGTTACTATGAAGAAAAAAAAAATACAGAAATCAAAGTAATTATGAAATGGAGTCTAAAACTTATAAAGAATCAATAAATTAAAGAGCTGGTTCTTTGAAAAGATAAAGACATTCGATAAAACCCTAGCCACACTATAAAAAAGGAAATACAAACTCAAATTCATGGCATTAGAAATAGAAAGGTGAGGGGCTGGGGAGATAGCTCAGGGGCACAAGTGCCTGCCTGGCAAGTACAAAGTCCTGAGTTTGATCCCCATTTCCGCAAAAAGAAAAGAAAGAAATATAAAGAAAAAATCACAATAGGATCTGCTAAACTTCTGAAGATCCTTGGTAACTACTTTAAGATGTGCACTTGAATTAAATGAAGAATTTGAAAAAAAATTTTGAAAATATGATATTCACATATGTGGGTCTGATTTATTTGACTTATGAGTATTGCCTCTAGTTGCATCCATTTACTTATAACCCTGAAAGAATAAATGAAATCTGGAATAAAGGAAAGAATAAATTTCAACTGTTTTGAAACTCGTACATGTCCTGTCTTTGCTTTTGCTATTTGTTCTTGCTTTTTAGTTTTGTTTTTACTCTTAAAATAAAATTTGCAAAAGAAATGTTTTAACTCTGATACAATATGTACTACTTAAACTAATTAAATGGATAAACAATTGAGATCAAGGAAAAAAAGAAATAGGAAAAACAAAAGGGAAAATCATGCAGGTATATGTACAGGATGGCTCAGACGGCTGTAGTACTAATTTCCATCAGCTGTTTGAAAGTAGCGGTTAATGTGTACAATTTTCACTTTCACTAACTCTATAAGGTAATATCTGTAATCCGAGCAACTACATCAAAGACAGAAATGTACAATACAAAAACCACAGTGAAATACCTCTCATCTTGTTCTTCTAACTGTGCACTGTTTCTAATGCGTTGCCAATTATTATTATATTCTCTCCTAAATAAATTAAACAGTAAAAACGACAAGAAAAAGTTAAGGTTTATTGAAAACAAGTGTTAATGTTGAATGACTTACCAATCTTGCATGCCTATAGCTGTTCATCTGAGCAACAATTTTTGACAATAAAATTATCTAACGTAACAGCCACTGTGAATTTTTGATTCTTGTTTTGAAATTCTGTCTTTGCTTTTGCTATTTGTTTTTGCTTTTAGTTTTGTTTTTACTCTTTAAAATGAAATTTACAAAAGAAATGTTTGAACTCTGATACAATATATACTACTTAAACTAATTAAAGAGAACACACATTTGTGGGGGTTCTACAGTTCTCCACTCTATCCGGTGAGCTATCAAAGAGGGAACGATATAAGCAGTTTGACTAGTCCAGTATCTCTCCATGAAATTGGAAAAGCAATAATAACAAATAAGCACTAAGAAGAGCTCAGCAATGGATTCACTGCTGAAATCCATAGGAACTTTATCTAAGATGCAAGGCCAATGTCCCTTATTGTGTTCCCTGAAACGGAAAGGGGAGCAAAACACCCCAAATCATTGTTGGAAGCAAGCATTACCCTGATTCCAAAACAATAAATCAACATAACCAAAGTAAAGACACACAGGTCAAAATCTTTAAGAAACAATGTCTTGCTCACTTTTCTCTCATTGCTGAGACAAAATGCCTGACACTCAAAATTATGGAAAGAAACAATTATTTAGCTCACAGTTTGTGGAGATTTTGGTCCATAATCAGCAGTTTCCAGGGCAGGGTGGCATGGCACAGGGCCACACTTTAAAGCAGTAGAACAGTCAAAGCAACAAAAACAAGCGGGAGACTGAGCCTCTTTTCCTTCCTTGTATTGTAAGCAGGCTACCATCACCCAGGAAAGGTGTAGCACTCACACAATCTCCATGACCTCCTCTGGCCAGAGATGAGGATGTTTACAAAGTACTGACCCTGACTCCTTGTTGACTCACTTAGTTAAACTTCTAAACTCAAACTGAAACAATGTATTAACCATTACAAACACAGATGCAGAAGTCCGCAATGAGGTATTGGCAACCAGAAAGCAGGAAATCATTTAAAAATTCATACATCGTGACGGTGCAGAAAATAGGCATAGAAGAAACTTACCTCGATCTAATTTAAGCTCTCTATGACAAACCAACAGATAACATCATAATAAGTTCAGGGAATATGTCTTGTTACTAAATTTAGGAAAAAACAAAGACATCTACTATAATCACTGATGTTCAAAATAAATCTCAAAATTATTAGCCACAGCACTCGGGAGGCTGAGGCAGGAGGATTGATGCGAGCTCGAGACCAGCCTGGGCTACAAAAGTGAGCTCAGGACCAGCCTCAACTGCATAGTGAGACCCTGTCTCAAAAAGACAAAAAAAA
Source organism: Myocastor coypus (assembly GCA_004027025.1). Classification (NCBI taxonomy): domain Eukaryota; kingdom Metazoa; phylum Chordata; class Mammalia; order Rodentia; family Myocastoridae; genus Myocastor; species Myocastor coypus. The sequence continues at coordinate 2,158 of PVJA010040967.1, read as the reverse complement.
AATTATTAGCCAGAACAATCACACAAGAGAAACAAATTCATGGGATCTGTATAAAAAAGGAAGAATCTAAATTATTATTATTATTATTATTATTATTATTATTATTATTATTAAGGGAAGGGTGTACAGGGTGTTTGGAGTCTCATTGCTAGATTGGACTCATAGTGATCTGGCTGTTTGCAGCCTCCTAAGAGCTAAGATTACTGGGGTGCACCATCATATGCTGTTTCAGTATACCCTAGGGATGGGGCCCACATGAGAGGCCCAGGGATTGACCACCCAGCCCCTTTAATCTCCTGAGCTATTTGGCCAGCCCTAAGTTATTGTTATTTCTAGATGATGTGACACTCTACCTGCACGTCTGCAAAATTTCCTACAATTAGAATCAAAGGCAGTTATGTATCAGGTTACAAAGTCAATGCATAAAAATTAATACTTTTCCTGTACAATATAAGAAACTGATTGAGAAAACAGTGAGGCAAACAATTTTCACAATAGCATTACAAAAGTCAAATGCTTATCAATTAATCTAACCAAAGGAAAGAAAGATCTCAATAAGGAATACTACGTTAGTCTGAAAAGGCAATTAAGGAAGATACCACAAATATAGACATCACCTATTGGTGCATAGGCAGAACTGATATAGTCAGAATGGTATGGTTTCAAACGTGCTATAATGATTGAATGCAATCACAATCAAAACACCAATAACATTCCTTAAAGAGCAAGAGAAAACAACTGTAAAATTCATATGGAAGCAGGGCTTATCACAATCTTTCAAGTTACACTACAAAGCAACAGTGAGAAAAATGTGATATTTGAAAAAAACAAAGAGAATAGAACCAGTTTTTTGTATCAACACAACAGAACAGAAATAATTGCAGGCAGCAAAACTATCTTTTCTTTGATAAGGGGACCAAATACTTTTACCGGAGCAAATATCCAAAGCCTCTATAACAAATGATGCTGCAAAACTGGCTATCCAAATGCCAAGGATTGAACCTGTAACCATATCTCCTGCACCAGCTGCCTAAGAAATATTATCAAGAAACAACAAATGGGTTCTAATCAAATTAAATGGCTTCTGCACAATAAAGCACTCAAAAATTTGCCAGCTACTCCTCATTCAAACCATTAATATCTTGAAAACATAAAGAATTAAAAGAAATTAGACCCTGCAAACTAAAAGACCCATTCAAGAAATGGTCATCTAAATGAATAGATACTTCTCAGTTTAACTACTGCAAGTGGAAAATAAATACATGATCAATATGGAGCATTGCTGGTGCTCCGGAAATGTAGATTAAGACAAAGTGAAATGCTGTCTCACTCCAGAAGGCTTAAGTATCTTTAAGAAATCAAATAATAGCAAAGACTAGCAGGCCTACAAAGAAAGAGCAACATGTCTTCATTGATGGTGGAAGTTTAAACAGGTACAATCACTAAAAAAATCAATCAGGAGACTTTAGAAAGCAACAGTAGAATTTACATTCAACCCAGATGTTCACCTTGTAGTCATCTTATGAAAGCAATCAAAGATATATTATTAAGCTGTATACATATCTTTTTTTTCTTTTTTATTAGTTTTATTTTTTTTTCAATTTTTTATTGTTTAAATTTAACAATGGTTATATTACATATTTTCATCATCAGATCAGTTTAGATTAATACATATAGGTATATAAGATTGATCAAACAATTAAACATTAACCTTTCTAAATCCACATTGATTTTTTTTTCTTTTCCCCCTTCCTTTCTTTGAAAGTTGACATATTGCATATTCTCCTCACAATCATTCTATAGAGTGCAGTGTGTGGGCATGATCCACCTCCCTACTGATGTTGCATAGAAAAAAGAAAGAAAGAAAAAAAAATATACTTCTCTTTGGACTAAGAGGAAGCAGATACATATATAGTTAAAGGTTTTGCAATTGCAGTGTGCCACCAGTGAAGCTTGTGTTGTTGGAGGCTATTGAATCTAAGCCTCCTAAAGCTCATCTCACCAATCTAGCTCTGCGTTCCATGCATTGTAATTAAGGATTTTTTTTTTTTCTTGCTGGGTGGTCAAGGGCAAGTCGAAGCAAGACCTGTATAACTAAACATTCATTTTTTTTGTATCTTCCAGGGTCAAATCCCCTCAGGATTAAATTTGAGACCAT
>PVJA010040966.1:0-18133 GCA_004027025.1 Myocastor coypus | reverse complement strand
CTGACACAAAAAAGAAATTCTATCTAGATTGTCAAAGAATTGGTAGAGACTGAGTGTGCTGGGAGCCTGGGAGGGAGATGGTTGGAGTTTATAGGCCCATAGAACCATGCATGCAAGGACAGCCTGAATGAATATTTAGCCTCTGCTCTATAGGTGATATATATATATATATATATATATATATATATATATATATATATATATACATACATACATATACTGGGGCCAGACCAAGGAAATGATTTCAGTTGGTTAAATCTGAGGGATGGAACAGCAGCTGCTAGGAGACAGACACAAAACTAAATTCTTGCTTTACAGAGGAGGAGACAAAGAAGTAAGGAATACTGTCACCCTTAGAGGACTGAGGCTAGGAGAAGAATGTAAAGACTACCTTCTTCTCCTAGGGAGGCAGAGGTTGATGTGCAGGGCTTAGGGCTTTACCAGAGCAAGAGTCAGGGCACAGAATAAAGCCACACCCAGAGAGTCGGGATGTGGTGTTGGTCTGTGGCTCAACATAGCTGAAATGACAGAAAAAAGGGCCCTTGCCCCCTCCGCTGTCATGCTTGCAAGCTTGAGTGCAAGTTAACTGTGGAGAGCTGCTGAGGGAATTACAAAACATAGGGAGGTACTGTGATCGAAATGCAGCACAAAATGAAAACCTGGAGCTGAAACTGGGCTCAACAATGTGCAAAACCTCTGAGAAAGCTTTCACTACAATAAAGGCCAACTAACAAGAGTCTCTGAAGTCTGGGATACAGGATAATGTAGCTGCACTGAATGCTGAACTACTTCATATCCTCACTCCTTCAACGTCCCACACTAATTGTGTCACAGAACGAAAAAAAAATGTGTCCTTCTCCCCGCCAAACACACACACACACACACACACACACACCCTGCGCAAGACACCCAGCTTCTAAAAAAATTGCTCAAGAAAATTCTTGCATATGAAAGGAAAGAGCAAGCTAAAACGGCATGCTGCAGTATTAACCCCTGAATCAAGTTTAGATAAGGTATAGAAATTGTAACTGTAAGACTAAAAGCTTAAAATAACTATGATAAGCGTGTTAAAGGTTATTATGAGAAAATGTGAGAAAAACACAAGTTCGGAAAACAGTCTCACCAGAGAGATGGGGAAACTCTTAAGACTCACAAATAGGAAGGATAGACTCTCTCTTGCTGTCTTCTGTTGCCTTGACCTGTTGCCCCTCGGCCACGTGCCACCCTGACTTGGGGCCAGCCAATTATGGACTGAAAATGCTACACACTCTGAGCTAAATAAGCCTTTCCCCTTTAAAAAAATAGGGAAGATAAAATTAAGAAATACAGTAACACAGATAAAGATTACTAGCTCGTAACTAGACTCACAAAGCCAAGGAAAAATCAATTAACTTGAAGATAGGCTACAGAAATAGAGTAAAATAAAAAAAGAGAAGATAGTGATGGCTGAGGATTTGCCGAGATTAATGACAAACAACAAACTCAGATGTAAGAATATAGCAGTAGAATTTTTTTAAATGCACAATCTTACATATTTTCTATTTAAACTAATAACAAAAAGCAAAATCAGAAAATATGAAGACAGCCAGAGGAAATAAAGATACATTAAGTAGGAAAATTTAAAGACAAGAATTACAGCAGACTTCTTCTCAGGGATTACTCAGATGATCAGGCAGTGGAGTGTCATCTTTGAAGTGGTTAAGGAAAAATAGAAGTCAGTGCAGGATTCTACACTCAAAGAGAGAAAGAGAGAATCCTTAAAAAATGATGCAAAAATAAATGACTTTCTCAAGAAGCAAAACCTGAGAGAATTAATTTCCAGTAGAACTATGCTATAAGAAAGAGTAAAAAAAAAAAAAAAATCCCAGCAAAAAGAAAATGATACCAGGCAGTAATTTTAAGCAACAGAAAGAATTGAAGAGTGCCTAAAAAGCACTAGAAAAAGACAATAAAAATCTTATTTACTACATTTCATTATCCCAAATATTGTAATTGTGCATTTTGCACTTATAGACAATTTAAGTGCATTATTTCTTATAGTAATTTATTTTTGTGCTTATGGAATATTTTAAAACAAGCTATAAGGGATGGTAAAAGTACAGTGGATTTTTACATTTTAAAAACTGTATTACAGTGAAGGACACACCGGCCATTAATCCCTTGCAAAGTTCTTCCCCCTCCTTTGCACATGTTCTTCTCATCATCCTCGCCACTTTCTGAAGCACTTTTGGAAGTTCTCTCAGTGTCTTTTCACATCCGCCCTCTACATCTTAGATGAATTAAAAATGTTCACAGCGATTTCTGTGAAATGAAAGCAGCAAGATATGCCCTAATTCACCTTATTCAGAGGACCTGACGGTGTAAGACTTATGGCTCTTTTGCAAAGTCAAAATGGTTGCGAAAGGTAAATGTTTCTAACAGATACAAGATGTAGAGGCAGCCACAATAGCACAAAGAGAAGCATTCAAGGAAAATGGCCTCACGAGGTGCTTTGGAAACTGCAAGAAGGGTGCGCTGTGTTGGAAGCAAGAGGGACTGTTTTAAGGGTGATTCAGTGCAATATGTCTTTTACTGAGATAAAGTTTTAAAAGTTTTTCAACATTTGCCATATCTTTATGTCCTTCTCCCTGCCAAACACACACACACAATGCAGTGTTGATCTGTGGATCAACACAGCTATTATGTTATTGTGTATAATAACATAATTATTATACATGACGTATTATTATACATGAGGTATTAAAATAATAACTAATATAATACCTCATGTATAATAATTGTTAATAATAGCATAAATTTTAGGAAAGAAGAATTGAGAATTATCATTTTAAGGCTTATACACAAATATGCAACAATATATTTTATATTATAGTTTGAGTATGAACTCTGATTAGAGTAAACAAATATAAAAACTGTTAACTCTAGAGAATCTTCTAAACATTTTAGAGATATACATAAGTCAATAGTGGAAATGATATAGCATCTTAAAAATTATTCAACAAAAAGAGGATAGAAAAGAAGTAAAAAAGAAAGATCAGATGGAAGAAGTAGAAAGCAAGTAACAAATACATAGGTTTTAATAACACATATGAAAATTACACTGTTAGCCTTCTCAATACACCAACTAAAAGACAGAGATTTTCCGATGAGTTTAAAAAGCAGCATCCAACAGCATGTTGTCTGAAAAATGTACTTTAAATATAAGAGACATTGATTAGTTAAATAATTAAAGCATGCAAAAGCTATACCATGAAAACTGTAGTTGATAGGAAAACATAGACGTTAGACTACACCAACAGCAGAAAAATTCACACTCATTCCAATCATGCATGGAACATTCATCAAAATAGAATATAGTTTGGGTCATAAACCAAATATTAAAAAATGTAAATAATATAAATTGTGTAAATTATATTTTGTATTCAAATTTATATATTCTTGAAATCCAGGTAGACAATACAATGAAAATGCACAAAATATTTGAATAAAACATGTCCCCAATACATCCACGTATGGATTTTTTTTTTTTTTTTTTTTTGGTGGTACCAAGGACTGAACTCAGGACGTTGTGCTTGCCAGGAAAGTACTTATTCCACTGAGCTATCCCCGACCCTTGTCCACATATAGATTACAAATGGGCATATAGAAAAAAAATCAGTCATTACTCACTAAGGAAAGGACAATTTAATCCATAAGGAACTACTATTTTATACTTATTAGAAAGGAAACAGACCCTCCCCTGGGATGCACTGAGATGGTGACTGGGGCTGAGCATGGTGGCGTGCACCTGTAATCCCAGTGCTTGGGAGGCTGGACACAGGAGGATCACTATGAGTCCAGTCTGTGTAGTGGGGCCCTGTAAACTCTATACTAAATGCATTTTTAAAAAAGAAAGGAAATACAAAAATAAACAAGAGTTAAGAAAACAGCTCAGTATATAGCACTTGCCTAGCATACATGAGATCTTGGGTTTGAGCCCCAGCACTGCAAAGTGAATAAATAAACTAAAAAGCTTATATGTTATCTCTCTACATTATTTATATTATATAGACTGGGTGTTTTGTATATGTGATAATATTTACTTAGATATTCTATACAATATACCATATAGGTGGTAAAATATATATTATATAGGCTTGATATTTTATATGTATTATACATATTTTAGGAAAGATAAAGAACGACAACTCTCATACTAACATGAATGCCAAAGTGGTATAGTCATTTTGGAAAATAAATAGGTAGTTTTTAACAAAGTCAAAAATTCACACACACATATTGCGATATGGAATGCCACTACTTGGTATTTGCTCCAATTTGTGAGAAATAAAAACTTACAGTTTCACAAAAGCCAGGATGTAAGCATTTATAGAACTTTTACTTATACTCTGTAAAAACTAGATATTCTCTGTGGTAGTTGATATATTGTGTCAACTTCAGGAATCTTGGCTAGATGGGCTAAGCTGGTTCCGGGCTGTGAGGGCCCCATTCTGCAGGATGTGGAGGGCCTGCCCTGGGATGTGATTGGTTCTGCTCTAGGACCAGATCAGCCCAGCCCAGCTCAGAAGAGTTTGGCCCAGTCCTGCCCTAGTTGCTTCCTGCCTGGCCCAGCCCTGCCCTGCCTCCTTGGAGAAGTCCTGGTCTTTGGAGGAGCTTGACCTTTGCAGCCATACCACCCTGGAGGAGCTCTGCACTGGCACAGAATTTGGAAGAGAGAGGCTTGATGGATGCCACGGCTGTTGCTCCTCCTCTGCTTTTCATTGTTTTCTGCCTCTTTGGAGCCTGTGGAGTATGAACTGAAACCTCCACAAGCTGTGAGCTAAATAAACCTTTCTTTCCCTCATTTTTAGTGTTGGGTATTTGTCCCAGCAATGAATGAAAAGTAACTAAGACATCCTTCAGCTCTTGAGTGGACAAGCCATGACTCACCATGAAATGGAACACTTCTCCTCTGCTAATAAAACATGAACCTTTGACAGTACATTCATAAATCTCAGATAATGAACCTGTGAGTCCATTTCCATGGCATTGTACAACTGAGAAACCATAGGAACAAGGAACAAATCAGTGGGTAAAAAGATGGGCATGTGTGACTGGGCGGGGCCCGGAGCTTTCTGGGGCTTAGAGCCACTTTGTGTCACGACTGCTTTGGTGAACTTGGAGCCTGACGCGCTTACCGACACACGTAGCAGTGCATGTCACATGGAGTGGAGCCTAGCATGCACACATTTTCAAAAATGAAAGAAAAAATGAGTTCTGACAAACCCCTTCATAAATGCATGTCTATATCCAAAATATACAAACAACACCAAGGAGGCTTGAGTAATCTTTCACGATAATAAAATATTAGGTAGAATTACCAGGGAGGCAGAATACACCTTACCTCTACAGTCCTTTGATAATAAGAAAAGGGTTAACTTGCCCCAAGACTCCTAGTGACATGCAAATGTATACTGAGGACGAAGTAGAAGGGAGAAGAGGTGGCATCTAGTGTGTGCTTTTTGTGCACTATGTACTTTGCTAGATGCTTTTTAAATGTAGAGCGATTCATTTCTCACCGCGATGCCAAGGTGTTACGGTTCCCGTGTGGCAGATACAGAAGTCACTACAGACTGCGAACGGGGATCGTGTGTTTGAAATTCCACTAGTAGCAGGCCAAAGAATATGCATGTCTAATGGCGTTTGTCTTGCTTTTCTTCCTTTGTTAGCGCCATTACCTACGTATATATAAATTGAATGAAAAATAGTCAGAGGCTGGCCTCTCTCGCACGTCGCCTATTGTCACCACTCCTTTCTCAGGCAGCTGTGCAGTCTGCCCTGGGCCCTGATGAATTTTCAAACCTGAAGACTGTAGGCAGTAGGGAACCTATTGTCTGTGGCTCTTCATACTTGATATTAAATATTGCTTATTAAATTTTAAAAATTCTTCACTTAAACATTCATAAGTAAAAAAGCAGCGCTGGATTAAGAATGGCAAAATTTACCACTTTATCCCTCCTGATTTGTTTCTGCATGTATTCAGAGATCTAGAAATGTCTGATTTATAATTCTAAGCTAGCCTTAAGAAATCCCCCAGAGGAAACCAAGTACCACTTTCTTAAAAATGGAGTAAAGAGCCCAATGACAAACAAGAAGGCTTAAAAATACTTAATGGAAATTAATTTTTCTGGGCTGGATTATTACTATTTTCTCCTTTTCACAGGCAATTTAATATACATTGAATATTTGATCATTTACCTTCTATGAAAGAGAACTGAGCATGTAATGTGATGTATCTAAAAATATCAAATACCAAAATATACATATTGTATTCCTTTTTTATTACTTTTAATAAGACATAACCGAGACAGTTTCAAAACATGTTAGTAGTACAGCCACAATAATTAATATAATGCATGTTGCTATCTTTGTTGTAGTTGTTCAGAGTACAGGATACAGACATGATAATTTTTCTAATCACTATTGGTATAAAAATTTCTTCTCACTGAACTAAGAGAAAGTAGCTATATGTGTAGTCCAACATTCCATAATACTAGTGGGTTATTGCAGAACTAGCAATGTTGGAAGCTGTTGATTTGAGCCTTTTACAGCTCAGCATACTAATCTGGCTTTACTGTTTGTGCCTTGGGGTTAAACTTTTCTGCTGGCTGGTTAAGGGCAAGTTAAAGCAGGATGCATATTACAAAACATGTAACTTTTGTATTTCACAGAGTCCGTCAAATCCCCTCAGGACTTACCTTGAAACCATATTGTGTTCTTTTAATGTAATAAATACTTTAAACTACATGTGAAATTAAAATGTGATAAACATAATATTTCCAAATCCTCAGTAAAATAATTGTTCAGTGATTGTTTTTTGAGACCAGTTTAAGGGATAAATGAATCAGATAATTAACTTACATGCTACAAACTTCAAAAAATTAAATATTGAATCATTAAGAAGAAACAAAAGTTCTAGAAACATTATTAATAAACATCTGCCATGTATATTAAAAATAAAAAAAATGCTGAGCTTCTTGAAAATGAAGCTATTTTGTAGACATCTCATATGCCAAAGTCAAAAGGAAAGAATTTACAGTATCAAATGCGCATGAATACAAAATTGCTGTAAACAAAATCTTTATAAATTAAGATTTGAAAAAAGCTCTTAGCAGGAAGAGCTATCTACAACATACATGTCATAAGAATTGCTATATGACAGTCAACATCCCAAACCACATAGAAATGATCAAATACTGGGGAAGAAACGGCAAAAGACTTGAATGAAAATTTACACGAAAACTAAAATTGGCCAATCAACATATGAAAAGACTGCCCTAAGTCAAAAATACAAAAAATTTCAAATACTAAATTGCTCTTTGGAGCTTCTCACCTGGTGAATGCTAATCTCAAGGATCAGGTTTCAGCAAAACAGGATATCTTCTTTCATTACCACAGAGAATAACTGTTGGCAATAAATTTTTACATGCACACTTGAAAATGCGTTTTACATCCTTATACGTTGCATATATTTGGTGGAGAAACTGCACTTTAGGAAGTTAATCTTTTATTTATTGGGTACAGGATCTTCATATGCAGCTTGGACTCATAGTGAACCTCCTGTCTCAGCCTCTCCGGTGCTGGGATTAACAGGTGTGCACCACCATGCCCAGTTTTGGTGGCTGGTTTTGTGGGGGTCCAGCACAGCACGCAGGACTGGGGATTGAGCCCGGGTCCTTGCACTTTCCAGGCAGGCATTTAGACTCCTGAGATATCTCTTTAGCCCTACTTTGAGGAAATTGATAGAGGGAAAATATCCCATTTGGAGTAAAGACTTCTTAGGCTCATTATGTTATTGCCACTAATAACAAAAAAGAAAAATCCTACATATTCAAATGAGCGATGTTTAAATAATTTATTATATACATATGGAACACTTCCAGTGAGTTGCCAGGTCTGGCTCATAGCAGCTTCAACTGTCAAAATTTGAATTTTATAAGGCATTTGTTGAGCTACTGGTAGCTTAGATTCCACAATGGTGGATCCACAGCATGGAAATCATAAAATGCTGTAAATCAAGGCTGGTTTCATCCCAAGAGAGTTGGTTGGTAAATAACTATCAGAATATTACTACCTTACATCTATGGTTAATTAAATTTAACATACAATGGAAAGGGCTTATGATTTTGTATTACTTGGCAATGGTAGTATGTAAAATAGTATGTGTAATTCCAAAACTTAAAAACCTGAAGAAAAGATTCAACTATGAGCCATATTTCACTTTCTAGGTGGCTAGGTTAAGCATGAGGTATGATCAAAATATATGGTGAATGTTAAATAAACTATTATAGTGAAAGACTAGTTGCCTTTCATGTCACTCAGAACACTCCTCCTTGATCTGAACGCATGGATCCCATTGTTCTAGCTGCTTTCTGAAGTAAACCTGTAGATCGCATTTCATGAGCCTCTCCTCCAGGTGTGACAGAGAACACAATGAAGCCAAGTACCATGCCACAGAAAGACCGGCTGCAAAGACTCTACAATGCATCCTCATCCATCTTCACCAGGTCTACCACCACGCAACCTGTGACTGTTCTCCAAAGTTGAGATGATCCTACATTTTCAATCAACATTTTCCATCAATCGAGGAGGATGCTGAGGTAACCATCAGAGTGTAGCTGAAGATACTCACGAAAGAGGACTTCCAGAGTGGCTTCAGCAAAGGTCAGGGATGAGGGAGTAAGTGTGCCCAGAGCCAGAAGGAGCAATGAGAGGGAGGCTGATGGTGATGTGTCTTTTACTGAAATAAATTTTAAGTTCTTTTAAAAGTCACTGTGTTGCCGGGTGTGGTGGCGCATGCCTGTAATCCCAGCTCTTGGGAGCCTGAGGCAGGAGGATCAGTGTGAGTTTGAGACCAGCCTGGGCTACAAAAGTGAGTTCAAGGCCAGCCTGAACTGCATAGTGAGACTCTGTCTCAAAAAAAAAAAAAAAAAAAAAAATCACTGTGTTTACAATCACAATATGCATATCTGTTTTTTAAGCTTTGACATATTTGAATATCCTAACTTGAGACATCTGATATCCTTGTAATAAAATGTTCTTGTTTGAGAGAATAATTTTTGGTGATCTTCACTCCTACAAGATTGCTTGCAAATATCACAGTAATCATTCATATAATAAACTGTTGCAACACTTGTTAGAGCATTATCTATTCAGAAGGCATCACCTATTATGATCTGTGAACTATGTCCAGCTTGCTGTCTATTTTGATAAACAAAGTTTTATTAGAACACTGTCATGCTTTCTCATTTGTATGCTGGTTATGGCTGCATTTGTACCAACAATGGCAAAATTCACTAGAGATCCGAAGTAAAGAGCTATTTGCTCTTTGGCTTTTAACAGTAAAAGCTGGCCAGCTTCTTACCTGAGTATGCTTTGGCTGTCTGGCCAGCCCTGATTCAAACCTCTTATGGAAGAATCTGTTCTCATGCATGCTGCCATGAGGAAGTATACCCACCTGGGACCTTCTTCGAGGGCATACTGGTTGGATTTAGGAAGGGGCTTGTTCAATCTGAACGATTCTCTCCAGATTGGCTCTTGTTCCTCAACTGGAGTGGTCAGATTCCTCTTTGGAGAACTGGATGTTGGGAAACTGTTCAACTGGTTATGGATGCCCCAGCTGAAGCCCAGAGCAACCTCAGACTTCCACTGTGAGCAAACTAAATTTACATGTGCTGCTAGCTAGAATACAGAGGGACAGGCAACTCGAGGGGTAGCCCAGATGGAAACCATACAGTGAGAAAGACTACTTGGTGTCTGAGAAGCAGGAAAAAATTGGCTCCTGCCTTTTAGTTGTTTAGTTTTGTCCCTATAAAACCAGAGTTACACTTTAGCCCTTCTATGCAAACATGTAAATATCTTGACTTTTTTATTTTAAAATCTTTCTTCTTGAACTAGACCAAGTATGATCAGATGACCCTTGGTAAAAAATATGTTCAAGGAACATTCTTTTTTTCATGAATTGCAAAATAATTTGTCAACTATGATTAAGAACAGTAGGCATTTTTCCTGCAGGATAACGTTCATTGTATGTCATAACAATGAACAAAATCACAATAAAAATAATTTTATTGCAGTCATCATACCATTTAGGCTTGCACAAAAACCCAGTATGAAGAGTACACATGCTGCACCATTACAGAAAAGGGCATTTGAGGACACTGGATATGCACTTTCGTATGTCATTGCTACAGAAGCACCTATTCCAGAGAATTTGGAGCTTTGCTTCTGTAAAGAGGAGCAAGCCCCAGATGTATCACTTATTGTGTGTAGATCACCTGCTGGTCTAAACTTCCAAAACCTCTTTTGTTTTTTCTATGGTGTTAGATTTTTCAGCTACTACAATAGAACATCGTAAGCTATGTGCTTTATAAACCATGGAAATTTGTTTCTCACAGTTCTGGAAGGCTAGGAAGACCAATATCAAGATGTCATCAGATTTGGTCTCGGGTAAGGGTCACTTTCTGGCCCATAGACAGTTGTCTTCTCATGGTGCCTCTCCGGTGGTAGAAGAAGAGAAGCTTTCATGGGTCTCCTTTATGAGGACCGGATCTCATTCTTTAGGGACCTGCCCAAGGCCTCACCCCCTAACAAGCTCACATTGGGAGTTAGGATCTCAACATACACATTTTGGGGAGGTGCAGACATTCAGGCTACAGCAGGTGCCAAACTCATTCCCTTAATTTGTACTACTCGTTGTCTATTTCTCCTACAACAAATTTGAAAAGAGAGAAATGGGATTTAGAGAAATGCAGATGCAGCTGCTCTAATTGTAAAAGCAGAGATAAAAACAGAACCACTGCACAATAAGGAGATGCAAAATACCCACCTGAGAGTGCTGGGAGGGATTTGGACACTGGCACTCCTGCTATGGCCTCAGTAACCCCACAAACCTACTAGGCTTTTACAGGCATTCTTAAAAGTGTGTGGTGTGTGTGTGTGTGTGTGTGTGTGTGTGTGCACGTGTGCGGGGTGGGGGGGTGTTGCGTGTGCCTTAGCATGCACAGAGATGGAGGGAGGAAATGGGGAGCATGAATCAGATTTGTGAACATTGGTTCTTAATTTTCTCTTTTTGAAGATGTCCTCATGAAGCACAGTTAACAACATCTATCATGCTGGAGGCTCCATATCCTTTGGGGAACGTGCACCCTGGGAAATGAAACACACATAAATAATTAATGGGTAACCAGCATTATATCGGCCAAGGGAACTACAGCTGTGGGAACAAGAGGGAAGCATTTACTGTCCTAATGGCACCAGGAGGTGAAGAATACCAGGGTAAGTGCCACCAAAAAAGATACTCAGACTATGACTGTGATTTCAGTTGGGATAAAAATGAGACAAAGTCCCCTTTACAGCCGAGGCGAAGCTCAGGCAACTCTGAGGTAGAGCACAATGTGTGTGACGATCTCAGGGTCTTCATCATGTTGTGGCTCTCAGGAGGTGGAAAAGACTGGGTCAGAATGAGGAGATGGCCAGGAGAGGGCATGGGGCAAAGAGATCTACCAAGGTATGTAAGCAGGAGGGTTTGGATAATTGTGCTGTGCATTTCTGCTGGTCTCTGGAAAGAAGTAGTTAATGATTAATGTTTTGTTTTCTTTTTTTAATTTTTCCCTTTTTATCTCTTAATTTCTTATAACTTCTTTTTTCTTTTTCCAATTTTGCATGCCTATATCTGGTAATCTGAACAACTAATTTGAAGACAGCATTACAAAATACAGCCAATATTATGGAATTCATATTCTCTTTAGTGAAATTCCATATCATTTCTAATTTTTTCTTTGTTACTATTTTGTATTGTCTCTAAAAAATAAAAAAAATAATATGCTCATTACATTCCAGTGGGTGGGGAGAAGTTGCGATCTGGGAGAATCTACTAGGGATGAATGGGGCGAGCCACGGTAAGCTGATGAGTACAAAATCCAAAGTAACAAACAGGCCAAAGCCTGGCCATTTTCTCAGAGGCTGGGGTTTGTTTCCTGGTGTGCCATGCCAGCCCCGCCTCGGGGGCACCCTGAGAAGGAGACAGAGACTGGTCGTGGTGGCGCACCCCTGTAAACCCAGTGCTTGGTAGACTGAAAACAGGAGAATCACTACGAGTCCGAACTACATAGTGAAACCCTGTAGACCCTGTCCTAAAATAAAAACAACACCAGCAAAAGCAGTCTAGCCACGTCTATGATTATGCTCTTTTCAATGCACAGAACAAAACAAGACACCACGAACCTTCCCGAAACCCAGGCATACCCTAGTTGTTTCTTCAGACATGTACCATGGAGCGAGTCTTGTAATGTCCTAATGGCTCCATTCACACCCATGTACGTTGTGGTGCATTTAGGAGCAGAAGAGAAGAGCTCCCTCCTTTCTTCCATACCTACTTATTCGCATCTGTTTTGTGGCTGGGATTATACCAGGCACTGGGGAGCAGAAGCAAGCGGGCGAGGCCAGGTTCATCGCTCACATAGGAGTCTCCTGTCTGCACACAGAAACAAGGGTGGAGATGAATAGCTGAGCGTCTACACCATAGCAAGGTGACCCAGAGGTCAGTCCCCATCCTGCTCAGCCAATATCAGGAAGAAAAGCCCATGGAGTCTCAAGGCAGAGTTGGTCTTTGTGATAGTTAACTGTGGTGGCAGCTTGAATTAGAAACACCTAGTTGACTGGTTTCACACAGCCCTCAGAGTGACTGGATGATGGATGCCCTGAAGAAGGAAGATCTGCCCTCGGTGTGGGTAGCATCAGACAATGCCCTTACAGCCTGGATGGAATAAAAAGAGAAATAAGGAAGTCTCAATTCACCTTATTTGGAGGAGTTCCAGTCTGGGCCTTACCTTTCGACATCTGTCTCCAGACCTCCAGTTCAGACTCCTCAGCTTTGCAGTACAGACCCTTTAGCAACTTTGTAAGGACTCACAAGGGACTCTGCAGTGTGCTCCAGGATTTTGACTTTGGAAACAGATTCTTTAGATCTCCAGGGTGCAGAGAGGCCTTTTGCACTCTACAGAAGGTCTTGCAAGCTTGATGCATAGGGGTCTATGCATGACCTATTCCTTTAGTGAACTCTAATGGAAATCCTGACAGTGGTGGAGACTTGCACTTGACCTGGAACATCAGAGCCCTCAGTATCAAGGGGCACTGGCGTCATTATAGTGAGTACAGTGTGCCTCTGTGTGTGTGTGTGTGTGTGTGTGTGTGTGTGTATGTGTGAGAGAGATAACTTTCAGAAGAATTCAACACAATTGGTGGCATGCCATTTTGTCTTTGATACCAGCATCAAGGGAAAAAGCAAAATATGGTAAATATTATGGAGAATCCAAAAGGCCCAGACACTCATGTGAATCTCCTCTCCTGGGCCACTTTATAAATAGTTTTGGAGAAATTGGAGGGGGCTGGATTTCTGGGCTGAGAAAAAAGCCAGTGAACGATGACTTCTGATAATGTTTGTGGCTCCATTATAGGACTGCATTAGCCTTGTGCAGGAAAACACTTAAGACTTTAACCTGGACTCACAGGATGGGAAACTTAAGATTCAGACTCAGGACAAGGAAGTGTTAAGAGAACTGGAGTGGAGCTCAGAATCCAGTTAGCTTCCCAGGCCTTCATTTTTCTTATCAGCTTTTTCAACAAGACATCATCAGGTTCACATTGCCTGTCATGTGAACACAAGAATGTGTGAATAAATGACACCCCAAAGTGTCACCTTGAAGCACAAAGAATTAGCTTACACCTACGGAAGGGTTAGTCCAGTGACTTGAACACGGTAAGTGTTCGCTAGATTTTAGAACTCTATTCACTGGCCTACCCCCGTTGTACTGGTGAAGGCTGGTGCCTTAATTTGCTTACTCTATTCAGAGAAGCAACAGTACCAGGAACTTGGGGATGCCAATACCTCCACGGATCAGTGAGCTTCAGCATCAGGCTTCTTCTTATTCCCCGTATCTTAGGAGCTTGACTTTGTGAAGACTGAGAAAGAATTTCAAGGCCTCTACTTCTTTTACAGTTGGCACGCTTAAAAAAAAATTAATAGATGAAGGCATAAATATTACTGCTATAAGCATAGAGTTTTAAAATGGGCTTTAAGTTCAATACCTGTTAAGTGGGAGGACTATGATGCTACCTACCATGGCTTTGCTAAGAACTGCCTGGGTATTACCAGAAAGTGAGGAGTCTAGCCGGGCGTGGTGGCGCACGCCTGTAATCCCAGCACTCGGGAGGCTGAGGCAGGAGGATCGCTGCAAGTTCGAGACCAGCCTGGGCTACAAAAGTGAGCTCAAGGCCAGCCTCAACTGCATAGTGAGACCTTGTTTCAAAAAGACAGAAAAAAAAAAAAAAAGAAAAGAAAATTAAAAAGAAAGTGAGGAGTCTAGCTTTTTTTTAATTGTTCTTTCTTTCTTTCTTTTTCTTTTTTTATTACTTTTAATAAGAAATAACAATGTGACAGTTTCAAAACACGTTAGTAGTACAGTCCCTATATTTGATACAATGCATATTGTTGTCCTCCTAGTAGTTATACAGAGCACAGAGTGTAGATATAATTTTTCTATTCTAATCATTATTGGTACAAAAAATTTCTTCTCATTGAACTAAGAGAAAGTAGTTATATACGTAGTCCAATGTTCCATAATTACAGTGGGTTATTGGCAAAACAGGCAATGTTGGAAGCTGTTGAGCTAAGCCTATTTCAGTTCAGCATACAAATCTGGCTTTACGTTTTATGCCTCATGGTTAAACTTTGCTGCTGGGTGGATAAGGGCAAGTTAAAGCAAGACCTGTATAACAATACATGTAACATTTGTATCTCCCAAGGTCAGTCATATATCCTTAGGATTTACCTTGAAATCACATACAATGCTTTGGAGATCTGTTGTCAGTCTCAGCCATCTGGATGAGTCATGGCCATTGCTTGACCAGTTTGCTCTCTGTGAAAGCCTGAAATAATGTTTTCTCTCTAGTTAACTCTCCTTAGGCACACTATGTATCTTCAATCTCTTTCCTCTGCAGCCCCATAATCTCCTTGAACAGAAAATTTGGGAAACCACTGAGTTATAGCAATGGAGAGGCATAACACAGCTGAATGGAAATCAAGGACTTAAGGGTTAAACAACAAAGTGACTGCAAGCAGAAAGTATAGGAAACATGGAAGGAGGAAAACCATGCACAGGATGTATTAGATAATAGTCCTGCCTGGTTTTCAGCTTCGCTTCTACTTTCTATTCACATTGTTAGGCATTGGGCAACGCTGGGCTCCGAAAGGAAATCTAGAGATGACAGAGGACAAGCAGATAGGGGTGCCTATTTAGTTGTATTGCAACTGGTCTGAACTGGTTTTGAAAGACCTTTACCCTCCCCTTCTCTTCCAAGATAAAGATAAAACCTGCGTTTTCCTTTAATCCAATTCTACTTAAGAAAGGTTTTGAGACTAGAAAAGAGATAGACACAGGTGGAGAATCTGATCTACTGGCTTTCATAACACATCAGGCTGGCTGCATTCAGGATAAGGAAGCTTTGTATTGGATTGGGGTTCGGAAGGTCCCAGGATAGCGCTGTGAGGTCCACCTCTATGCTGAGTGTGACATATTTTTTTGTGAGTCTTTTGTGAGGTTGCCCACGTAGAAGAGCACAGCACCTCATTAGAGCCAGGCTGGTGCCTCACAGGAGGATAGGAGAGGTTGTGAAGTGGCCAGGGACAAGCAGGGCCATCTGATTCTGCAAGCTTGTTCCAAGGAGAAGACTGCTGCTGCCCAAGGGGCATAGTGCTATGTGCCAGCTGGGTGTAAAGCAGAGCAGCAGTAGGGATGACACAGGCCTTCCCCTTACTTTGGAGATAGACTATCCCATGATGATGTGACTGTGTGACTGTCGGCCCAGCTAACGCTCAGGTTCACCATGGTGATGGGAGATGGAAGAGATGCACTCTGCGATGCCAGCTGAGGTGGGTCCTAGCTGGGCATCCCCAGAACTTTGGTTTTGGCTCTGCCTGAGTTTTTCCCCTATTTCCTATTCAGAAAGCTATCCCTCAAAAATGCCACCTCTTAAAATCCCCCCGGATTCAAATTATTTCAAATCGTGATTGTCCTGGGCCTCATTATTGCCTTTTGCCCTGTCTGCGTCTTTCTGTTGACTTCTATTTCTCCCTCCTGCTGCTGCCCATTTCCCTGTTATTAACACTTCCAGCAGAAACAGGGCAGGGATAGTCCCTGAGGCCAGGCTTGTGCCAGCCACCTGCAGCAGTGAAGGGGATTCAAGCTCTCAGGCTCCCAGTCACTGGAACACCAGAGTGCTCCCAGACAGGGTGACAGAGCTGTAGGGTGCTCTCAGGGGCCAAAGCATCCTGGCAATAGCTGCTGCCATGATTCTGGTAGCTGGTGGGATGAGGTGGGTTCTGTCTCTCTTTTTAGACCAGCCCTGGGTCTCCTGGTGTCTAAGCTGCTGCCAAGCTAAAGGCAGTCACCCGTGAAATTGCATTTATTTACAGAGCCCAGAGGTCCAGTGTCAGGGTGCAGGCCTGCATTAACCCACCACCCCAACCCTTGTAGACACAGAAACTCAAATCCCTCAAGGTAGAGAGTATGCCTTGTTCCTGCCAGCTCAGCATCATTTGTGCCTGCTTCACTTGCTGAGGCCACAGCTGAGTTCGATGGAAAGCAGAAATCTTCTGCAAGCCTTTCATGATAACCAGGTTCCCAGCTTCACCTCTTGCAATGGAATCTATCGCCATGCAGGAGTGAGACCCAGCAAGAGACAGAGGAGATATGAGGGATCTGAGAGTCTAGAGGCCCGAGAAGCAGGGAGATCACAAAACAGCCTGTGCAGCAGTGTGTATGGTGAGAAAGCACAGGCCCAGAGCATGGCCCCAAAGAAGCAGAGTCACAGGACGCAGGGCAGCCAGGTACCTGGGAAACGTGCTACCTGTTGAGAAGGAAAACAGGGCACAAAAAGGTGGAGACCAGGGCTGGTGAGATAGCTCAGTGGACTAAGAACCTGCTTAGGCAAGCACAGAGACAGGGGTTCGATCCCCAGTACTGTATGCACTGACCCTGTCCTTGGGCATGGTAGTTCATGCCTGTAATTCCAGTGCTGAGGAGGCTAAAAACAGGAGGATCATAATGCGTCCAAGCTGCATGGTGAAATCCTGTACCACACACATTAAAAATGTTGAAAACTCTCATCATCCAGAACTGATCTGAGCACCAAGTCCTCAGGACAAACGCCCTGCTGGAAGTAGTTTCTTTCTTTCCTTTTTAAAAAATTTTTAATAAGAAATAACAATGTGACAGTTTCAAAACATAGTAGTAGTACATTCCCAACAATTGATACAATGCACATTGCTGTTCGCCTGGCAGTTATACAAAGCATAGGATGCACACATGATAACGTTTCTAATCATCATTGATACAAAAAATTCCTTCTCATTGATTACGAGAAAACAGTTGTATACATAGTCCAATATTCCATAATTCATAGTGGGTTATTGGCAGAACTGGCAATGCTGGAAGCTGTTCAGTTGAGCCTATTACAGTTCAGCATACAAATCTAGCTTTACGTTTTATGCCTCATGGTTAAACTTTTTTTAAGTTTAAGCAAGTTAAAGCAAAACCTGTATAAAAGAACATGTAGCGTTTGTATCTCCCAAGATCAGTCAAATGCCTTCAGGATTTACTTTGAAACCATGTACAACGCTTTGTAGAATTATTGTCAGTGTCAGCCATCTGGATAAGTCATGGCCATTTCTTGACCAGTTTATTTTCTGTGAAAGCTTGAGATAATGTTTTCTCTCTAGGTGACTTTCCTTAGGCACACTATACATCATCATTCCCTTTCCTCTGTGGCCCCAAAATTTCCTTGAATAGAAAATTTGTGACATCACTGATTTATAGGATGTTATACCACAGGTTATCTTATGTCCCAAGTCCTCACTGACCTTGAAGGGCTGGGGCCGAAATCCTGGCAATCTTTGTAGCCCTTCATTTTCTCTAATATTTGGTCTGTAAACTTATGTTCTTAACCCTCCCAAAGAGAAACTTAGTGATATTATAATTCTACAACATATGTACTTGAGCTTAACATTACTGTCTTTCTGAATATTAAACATCTT
>PVJA010040965.1:0-18183 GCA_004027025.1 Myocastor coypus | reverse complement strand
GAGGGGAGGGGAAAGGAGGGGAGGGGAGGGGAGGAGAGGAACTGGAACATTAAGTAATTACAAAAATGTCCTCATTATGTGCACACTCCATGTTATAGTTTATGTCTAGCTGTTCCCCCCAAAGCCTCATATAATCATGGGGTGGGGACTTCTAGAGTTTGAGACTTGACTCATGATCCACTGGGATTATGCGTTTTAGTACTGATGAGATTATGGGTCTGAGTCCTTGTGGGATTATGGGTGTGGCCTAAGGCGGACAGGCTAAGGCAGAGAGCCTGAAAGCAATATAAACAGAGATAGACTCATGCTGTTGCTCTCTGCTGCCCTGGTTGGTCAGTTGCCTCTGTCAGCATTTTGTTGCTGTCCCACTGTCATGAACTGCTGCTCTCTGCCATGTGCCATTTAGCCTTGGAGCCGGCCAAATATGGACTGAAACCTCTAGTAACTGTGAGCTCAATAAACCTTTCCTTCCCTCATTTTGGGTGTCAGGTATTTGTCCCAACAATGAGAGAAGAGTAACTAAGATGCCCCAGAACTAACTAGCCCAGGAAAAGAGATCTAACACAAAAGAAAAAGACATTTTATAAGGTCCGTTACAATCCATGAGAGATACTGCTTAATTGTCTACAGGGAGCTTATACAGCGTTAAAATGAAACAATTCAAGAATTTCCAAAAGAAAAACTCTCCTGATTTGTTGACTCTTAAATGTTTTTCAAGGGAAAAATGTTGAGCTGTGTCTCTCATGAATGACCTTGGTTACTAGGTTACAAAGTGAGGTGGACAGCAAATCATTTGCAGCTCTCAAACACGCTTAAAGACTCTTTAAAAGTAATTTTATAACTACGAAAGACGATAACATTTAACAGTCGTGCAGTGTCCTGGACAGAGGGGTCAGTAGGCAAATTAGAATGAGCTCATGATTTTAGGTAAAGCCTTTCATTTCTGTTACCATGTAAGATAGAGAAATCCGCTGGGAACAAAGACAAAAACGATAGTGAACCAAGGTGATGATTATAGTTTATTAGATATCTGAGGTTGCACGGCAATCAAATTAGCTGAATTCAGGAGTCAGAGGCCAGCGGCGGAAGCACGGCACACGACCTGGCAGAGCACGGGAGAAATGGGCGGCCACCACGAGGGATGAAGGCGTTGGCTTATAAAAGCCACTGGGTGCTGGGCGTGCGTTTAGAACAGCTAGGGACCCAGGCTTTGCGGGGCTGGTGCTCACTTTCAAGATCACTGAGGAGCAGAGGCTGGTCGAGACTGGAGCGCTCTCTCCCTGATGTGGGAACGTGGAGGTGCCGGACAGGATCAGTGCTGTGGAGCCGCACCAAGCCCACCTACTTACCCAGTTCTGCCTGCTCGTGCAGCAGAAGCCTGAGCCGCCAGAGGGGGGCGCCCAAGGGAGGCGCAGACAGAGTCCTCCCTTCTTTTGGAGCAAGGCTGGAAGCAAAACCACTCTCTTTGGGTGGAGTACTGGCAAGCTGTGGCCCCAAGGACACAGGAGAGAGCCAGTGCAACTGTGAAGGGGACAGAAGCAAAAACTTCCTACTTCCGGGGGAAAGAAAAGAAATCAGGCCCGTGGATCTTACACCCATACCATCTTACACCATGGCCTGTGGCCATGGGGTGGTATGTAGGAAAAGCTGGGGCAGGAACAGCTGCAGACACAAGGCAGGATGTGGCTGCCCTGGGAGGAAGAAGGCAGGAGAGCCAAGCAGCGCCCACACTGAAGTTTAGGATTTAAGCATGAGGTTGGACCAGGACATCAAGGACCCCTCACTGGGTACACACACACCACAAGCCTGGCACTGGGAAACAAGTGGAGGTACCCACCCTTAAGGACAGACAAGAGCGCTCCTCTGGCACAGGCATATGGGAGATGCCAAGAGGCCAAGGCAGCTGCAGGAACCCTGAGGAAAAGATCCTGCAGCCCAGTCTGCAATCTCAGCTTAGAGAAAGTTCAAGCTTCAGCTGCACCAAAATGCCTAACAACATTGAATGACAAAACCCACACCCAGCTCAACTCACCAGAATCACCCAACCTTGCATATTGAAATCCAGTTATAACAAAATTTGCTAGTGTATCATTTATCTCAATCTGTACCGTTTTACACAGTCTAGCATTCAACCAAAAATTACAAGTTGAAAAATGAAGAAAAAGCAACCTCATGATAAAGCAATAAATAGAAATAAGACTTGATAACTTAGAGTTGAAACATGAAAACAAGTGTTGTGTGTTATGGGTCAGAGCCGAAAGAAACGGTGAGAAGACCTGATGAAGGTAGCTCAGGGGATTCACTGAGATTCATTCCTCAGTGAGCAAAGAACCCCAAAAGCAACTCAGCTTTATTTTGGGCTAGTGAACGTGATCTCTCGTGCATAATCACTTTAGTAAAGGAGGACCAGGTGCTTAGTCACGAACGTAACACGATCTCTATTGACTTCCACCTTTGCCCTAGTACCAGGTTCACACAGACATTAACTGTTAACATTCCAAGCAAGGGAGGAAGCAACAGAGAGCCCACAGGTGAAGCTGTTATCTATCACCTGGAGTGCCAGCTTTCCGGGATTCTCAGTAACAGACCACAGCTGTCCCTGGGCTTTGTTCATTGCTCTCCATTTCTTGGTATGCTAGTTAGGCTACAGACAAGAAAGTTACAAAACCAGAATTAATCTATTAATACCATCTAGGCATGGGTAGATGGAGAATTTTGTTACAGATGGAAATTATACAAATGAACTGCAGAATCTCACACATCACAATTTCTTTTGACAGATACATGATACGAATACAACTTTAGATAAATCAAAATACTTGAAACTATGTCAATAGAAATTATACAAGCAGAAATGCAAAGAGAAAAAATGACCTAGGTAAAACAGTACATTCAAGGACATCCTTAGGTGTCCTAAAATGCAAGTAACTAGAGTCACAGAAGGAGAAGAGAGAGGGTAGGGGGGAATACATAAAGTGCCCAGACGTTTTCAAAAGTAGAAATAGATAAAGCGCAGATGAAGCATCTTGCAGGACCCAAGGCAGAGTAAATACCAAAAAGGGAGAAACCAGCTAGAACTGCCATTGCGCCAGCAATGTAGAACACCACATCTCCACCTGTTACAGCCTGACTGCCGGAAGCGGAAGGTGAAAAGACAGCTTGAAGGGCAGAGAAGAGAGGGCACGGACAAGCTGAGCAGCAAAGTCAGTGCCAAAAGGAAAACAAAACAAAACAAAGCCTGCTGCCCAGAATTCAGCAAGACAATCTTTCAGGGCTGAAAGTGGAATAAAAATGTTCTCTTATGAACTCAATCTAAGAAAAGCTGTTGTCCATAGCCTGGCTGCTTTAAAGCTGCTGGTGGGAGCTCTTGCAGAAGTTAAAGGGGCCACAGCGGCCTGGAGAGCCCAGGAAAAGGGTAGCTGCTCCACCAAGAAGCGCCAGGCCTCCAGATGAGAAAGAGGGGAAGAGGCAGGCCCAGCCTGAGGCGGAGGCCTGAAAGCGTTCTGTTCCTCTTGTTCAGAGGCCACGGGATCTGAAGTCTGCTTCCACGGTCCATCACGGCAGCAGAAAGATGAACCTGCTTGAGAAGGACTGAGCATGCGCGTGAACCCCACCTCCCTACCTGGGCCCACAGCCTGTTGGTGGTTCCGCCCTCATGCAGGCAGTCTTCTCACAGGGCATCTTCTCTGGAAACACCCTCACAATCGCACCCAGAAGTAGGCTTTGCCAGTTTCCTATGCAGCTCTCAACTTGATATCCGAGGTACCCTTCATTGCTTTGCTACTTTTCTACTGCTGTACAACAAATTTCCGGAAATGAGGAAGTTTAGAAGCAACACACCGTGGCTGGGTCTTGTGGGCATGGCTAAGCTGGGTTCTTGGTCTCAGGACCTCACCAGCTGTGGCGCAGGTGTGGGAGGCACTGTGGTCATTTCTGCATGATCTTGTGGTCTTCTTCCAAACTTACCTGGTAGTTAAAAATTCAAGTACTTGCACTTGTAGGAGTGAAGTCCCCAGCTCTTGCAGGTTACCCCCTGCCATCTGAGATGTTGATCTCCACATGCAGTGACAGCTTGTCCCTCAGGGATATGATGGTTAATTTTTCACTGAAAAAAAGCCAGTGAGGCCCTGAACTCCATTCTCATGAAAGCAGAATTGCTGAACTCCCACGAGGAGCTCAGCCGCACCCCTGCCTGAACCTGTATTCTGCACATGAATAGAAAAACAATTTAAAAGTAAGGAAAAGGGAGAGATAGCTCCGTGGCACAAGTGCCTGCCTGGCAAGTGCCAGGTTATGAGTTCGAACTCTAGTCCCAGAAAAAAAAAAAAAAAAAAAAAGAAAAAGAAAAGTAAGGAAAAACGGGGCTTGGGAGATAGCTCAATAGAATAAATGTTTGTCTGGCAAGTGCAAAGGCCTGCATTCAGTCCCCAGCTCCGAAAAAATTTTTTAACAAGTTTCATAGCACAATGCCCAAAATATCCAGGCTACAATAAAAAAAATCTTTCACCATCCCAAGAACAAGTATAGTTTTAATTCAACAACTTGAATGGAAAAAATAATCAAAATATGCCAATATTTAAATGACTCAGCCATTGGAATTGTTTGAAAAAGACCATAAGGCAGCAATGATAAAAGGACTGTGGTAAGTAGGAAAACTCTTAAAACAAATCATAGGAAGACTTAGCAAACAGAAACTATAAAAAGATAGCAAGGAAAATTATACAACAAAAATATACTATGAAAATATACTAATTGTGATTAAAAACTCACTGGATGAGCACATTAACAGATCAGAGATGAAGCAGGAAAGATTCAGGGGACTCAGAAACAGATCTGTGGAAACTCGCGATCTGAAAACAGCCCTAAAAGGAAGAACAAGAGGAGGAGGAGGGGTGGTGAAGGTTTCAATGGCACTGAATTCTCTCTTAAAAATGATTAAATAAGGGCCAGCAAGATAGCTCAGCACACTAAGCTTAGGCAAGCACAGAGACCACCCTGGAGAAGCGGAAAACAGGAGATCAGCACAAGTCTGAGTGGCATAGTGAGACCCTGTACCAAATACATTAAAAAAAGATTAAATAATTTTTTTTAGGGTTTGTAAAGCTTACAACCAAAAATATCGTAGTCCTTACAGTATTTGCCTAGCAACAAAAGTATGTAAGTAAAAAAAAAAAAAATGAGAAATGTAAGGAGAAATATACAAATTCACCACTGTAGTTGAAAACTATAGCACTCCTGTCAGTAATTCGTAGATTAAGTAGACAGAAGATTTTCAAGGATCTAGAACTCCTAAAGTACACTATTAACCAATTTGACCCACTTGACGTTTATGAAACACAATTACACACTTTCCTTTCAAGTGGATGTGTAAGATTTATCACAACAGGCCGCAGTGAGCCATTCGCAAGCAAAGTCATTACGAGATTTAAATAATAAAACTTTTACTCTTTGATCACAATGAAGTTCAACCAGAAACTAATTATGAGAATATATCTCGAAAACCTTCATACACTTGGAAATTAAAAAGTACTTTTTAAAATAACCCTCGGGTCCAAGAGGAAGTTAAAAGTGCAGTTGTAAAATACTTTTAATTATACACAACAGAATTTCTGAGATATATCTCATCTTAGAGAAGCATTTACAGCATTAAATACTTATATTAGAATAATGAGAGGGCTGGGGATGTATCTCAGCAGTAGAGAGCTTGCCTGGGATATAAGAAACCTTGGGCTCGGTCTCCACCATCAAAAGCAAAAGGACACAGGGTGGATGGACCAACCAGCTGACAAAAACACCAGCACTCCCCCTCAAAATCAAGGCAATGAAAGAACTCGCAAACTAGTGACCTCCCCCCGCCCACCTCCACAAGGAGTCCAGAGGTAAAGAGGAGCATCGCTAATATTTGGGGTTTACAACCATGGTCTGGTTATGATCAGGACCATTTTCCACTTCTTCAGCTGAATTCACACTTGGCACCTCATTAATTTTTCTGCCGTGACTTGTTTGATCGGAAGTAATCGTGTTGAAGCCGTGAGTGGGGATGCAGATCCAGAACCAGAATATGTGTCTATGGCACTAGGGACCAATGAATCCCCCCTCTGTGGTGGAAAGGTTTGCTGGAAGCAGTGCCTTTGTACCTGCATTTTTGTGCCTAGGAATATATTCTCCTAAAAGGAAGAACTTGCTTGAGTTTGGATCTCCAAAGGCCCCGGAAGGTACTTGCTATACGGTGGGGCTGAATACTTCTTGCTGGGTGGAAGA
Source organism: Myocastor coypus (assembly GCA_004027025.1). NCBI lineage: Eukaryota > Metazoa > Chordata > Mammalia > Rodentia > Myocastoridae > Myocastor > Myocastor coypus. The sequence goes on along the minus strand of PVJA010040965.1, from coordinate 11,922 downwards.
ATGCATCTTAAGTGTCCCATAGCACAACAAACTCTGGGGACTTCTCTGTTCCTCGGGCTATCTTTGCTTTAAGACAAACTCTGCATCTTTCTTTTCTTTCTTGTACTAATGTCTTTGGCACAAAGTCTCACTGCGCACCTTGGACTCATAGTGATCCTCCTGGTTTTAGCATCCTCAGCGGTGGAATTACAGGCATGTGCCACCACAGTGGGACTCAGTGGCCTGCTCAGTGCACCCAGCGGTGGGGTCAGCACAGCATGTGGTACCAAGGATGGAACCCTGGTCCCTGTACTTGTCTAAGCAGGCACTTAGTTGCTGCGCTGGCTCACTGCCCCTCTTCATCTTTCTTTTGCAGATGAGAGTCCCTCTTTCCTTTTCTTGGTTCTCTTATTCTCCTTTTCATAGTGTGTGTGTGTGTGTGTGTGTGTGTGTATAGCTCTTGAGGTGTTAAAAAAATAGCCTTATTTAAAAGTGACTATTATGTCACAAAGTTTAACATCTTAAAATCCAAATCTCTTCCTTTGCTAAGTAGAGTTTTGTAGATTTTCTTTTTTAGGTTTGTCCATATTATAGCATGTATCAGTCCCTCAGTCAGGTTCATGATGCTGTAATATTCTATTTTACAGATGAACTACATTGTGTTTATGCATTAGTCATCAGCTGGACTGTTGTATGGTTTCTACTTTCTACTATTAGGAATAGTGTTGATATGAATCAGTTTTGGGGTTCAGTTCTCTTAGATATGTACCTATGTTATGGTTTGTGTCTAGTTATCCATCCAAGCCTCATGCAGTCATGGGGTGGCTTCTGGAGTTTGTCACTGACTCTTGATCCAATGCTGGGATTGCAGGTTGAGTGCTATAGCCTAGTTCTGGGGTGGGTAATCTACACTGCAGGGTAAGGAGGGGGAGAAAGGCTAGCTAGCTGCCAGAGCTGCTGCTCCTCCCTTTGCTCTCTTGCTGTTTGCCACCACGATGGCTTCTCTCTGCCATGTGCCACTCTACCTTGGAGCCAGCTGAGTATGGACTGAAACCTCCACAAATGGTGAGCTAAATAAACCTTTCCTTCCTTCATTTGGGATGTCAGGCATTTGTCCCAGAAATGAGAGAAAAGTAGCTGAGACAACCTAGAAGTGGAATTGCAAATCATATGGTGAATTTATAGGTTGCATTCTTAAGAACTGCCATACTGTTTTTCAAGGTGGCCGTGCCATTTTGCACCCCCACCAACCATGCCTGAAGCTTCTAATTTCTTCACATCTTCACCACTACTTGCTATTGTCTGTCTTGATTAGAAACATCTTATGTCACAGTGATTGCTGGTTAAGATTTTTTTCCCCCAATTTGTGGGTTGTCTTTCCACTCTGTTGGTGATTTCTTTTGATATGCAGAAACTTCTCAGTAAGATGAGATTCCAATTGTTGATTCTTTGAAGTGTTTCCCATGTAGTTTTGATTTTGTTTGTGAGCTCTCTGCCTACCCCTATGCCTTCAAGATGTCTACCTACTTTCTTTTCTAGTAGATTTAGTGTTTCTGCTTTAATGTTTAGACCTTTAATCCATTTTCTTTCTTTCTTTCTTTGTTTCTTCTTTCTTTCTGTGGTGCAGGGTCTACAGTGTCACTATGTGGATTGGACTCATAGTGATTCTCCTGTTTTCAGCCTTCCAAGCACTGGGGTTACAGGTGTGCACCACCACGCTCAGTCTCCATCATCATCTCAGCATGCCCCAGGGATGGGGCCACCACAATACACCAGGGATTGAACCCTGGATGCTGCACTCTGCCTAACCATTTCTACTTTAGTTTAGTGCATGGCGCTAGACCTGGAGGAATGGATAAAAAATGTGATATTTTTATACAATAGCATATTACTCAGCTATAAAGAAAGACAAACCTGAGACCTTTATAAGTAAATGGATGCAACTGAAGACTATGCTGATAAGTGACATAACTCAGACCTATATGTATAAGCATCATATTGTCTCCCTAGTGTAAGAACCTGAAAGAATAAATAAAATATGAAAGGTAGAATAGATACAGAAAAACAGAAAGAAACTGAGCATAAGGAGTAAACAATGGAGATGAGGGAAAGAAGAAAAGATAGGGGCATAAAGGAAGGGTGAAATCACACAAGTTTATATACAGGATAGCTGAGATGACTGTACTACTAATTTCCATCAGTTTTTTAAGAGTAGCAGTTAATGTTCAAAATTTTCGCCGGGCATGGTGGCTCACGCCTGTAATCCCAGCACTTGGGAGGCTGAGGCAGGAGGATTGGTGCGAGTTCGAGACCAGCCTGGGCTACAAAAGTGAGCTCAAGGCCAGCCTGAACTGCATAGCGAGACCTGTCTCAAAAAGACAAAAAAAAAAAAATGTTCAAAATTTTCACTTTGGCTAACTATATACTGACATCTGTCATCTGAGCAACTACACAGAAGACAACAGTGTGTGATACAAAAACCATGGCAGCATCATTCTAATTAGTGAAAACTATGCTGGTTCTATCACTCTGTTCTAGTAAAATATGCACAACATCATGATGGCATTTGAATCAATCCCTTTCTTTTTTCTTGCTCTAAACATTTTGGAAATTGTACTTTGTGCTCTGGTCAGTGTTCTGTGGCCAGACAGGAGTGAAGCAGGGAAGCAGCTGGTCCATATCTTTATTAGAATATGTGGTCTCCATTTTCTTTATAGAAATTTTCAAATATCTGAAACAGTGCTGATTTATGAAGATATTTTAACATCTTGAACTAACACTTCTTTCTTCTAGTGAGTGAGTAGATTTCAGGCCCTGTGGGCTTCATCTTAGGCTGGATTCTTTCTCTGATTCAGTGTGGATCCTCTGTATCCATCAGAGGATCCACCTTGGTTGTTCCCCAGTCCCCATTCACGGGCCTCATCCAAGCAATGGTTTTCATCCTTTATCAATAAGAGGGAAACGAGGACTTAGTTCCCCTTCTCCCAGTAAATCTATTTCTCTTGTCACTGAGAGGGCCCCAGATGTTGCTGATTCACCAGGATCATTTGTGGGAGCAGTTTTGGACCTTGGACCAATACTTTGTTCTCTTGCCATTTGGAGACACGTTTAGCATTTGTTCTTTTGTTGCCAAGAATTTCACTCGTGGGTGTGAGTGTGAAGGATGTGCTGGTTTCCACTATACTGTTTGTGCCATTAACTACTTGAAAAGACAGATGCAGCAATCCAGCTGCACCCTACTACTTTAAAAAAATTCATAGCAGTGCTCCTAGGTGATTGGCTAGCTCCTGAGGAACCCTCTCCCATGTGCCTCTTCTGTACTAGGCAGGGCTCTCAAAGTTGGGGTGCAGCAGAGAACCAAAGGATCGCTGCCCTCATGGAGGCTCCTGGTAAATTATGTCTCTAAGCCTTTTGCAGAACTTCCTAATTTTGCAAAAACAAAAATATGTGTTTATAGAAATTATTCCAATACTTTAAATCTAAAAATTGATAATGATTTTCCCTAGCTCTTATTTATTTTGATATATGGTCTTCCTATGCAGTTCAGTGATCCTCCTGTCTCAGCTTCCCCAGCTCTGGGATTACAGACATGTGCAGCCATGTCCTGTTCCAGAGTGGCAAGGCACATCTGAGGTGCCAAGCTATGTCTCCCCAGCCTCTCCCCTGGATTTTAAATTTAGCTCGCAGATGGTGAGGGTGTCCCTCAGTGTAGAGCACTTGCCTATTTCAGTTTTTTGATCCTCAACCATGTAAGCAATTAGATAAATAAATAAATAAATACATACATAAATAAGTGGCAGCTACAGTGTACATCAGCAGGATTTACTCAGCTTCCTGTCTTGGTAATCAAATGCTTGACATAAACAATTTTGAAAGAAAGGCTCAGAAGGGCTGGAGGTATAGTTCAGTGGACTAAACGCTTATTTAGGTAAGCACAGGGGCCAGGGTTCGATCCCTGGCACCATCAATGGGCGCACTGAGCTGGCAATGGAGTCTGGGCATGGTGGTGCACATCTGTAATCCCAGCACTAGGGAGGCAAAATCAGGAGGATTACTATGAGTCTGGGCTACATAGTGAGACCTTGCACCAAATAAAAAAGGCTCAAAGGTTTTAGTCCACAGGCAGCTGGATCCAAGGCAGGGACATCAAGGTAGGAAGGTCTGGCAGAGATGAGCTGCTCACCCTGCAGCAGCCAGGAAGTTGTAGAGAAGGGCACCAGAGAGCACCATTCCAGGATCCGCTTCCTCCATCTGGCTCCTCCACCGGCCCTGTTAAGGTGGCTCAAGATTCCACTGAGGAGAAGGTCCTACATACCCCACCCACTCTAGGCCTCATCTCTGAGTGTGGCTGCCTTGGGCTTGCACCCTCCAGCCAGGTCCTTGCGGGATGCTTCATGTTTAAGCCATAACAAGGGCTATATGTGTTACACTGGAAATTTGTAAGAGTAGGGTTCATATGCTCTTACCATATGCATAAAGGTGACTGTGTGACAGTGGAAATGTTTATTTTTCTTGACCCTAGGAGTCATTTCACCATATCAAAATATCATGTGCATCATTAGTACATATGTTTTATGGGCTCAGTGGTAGAGACTTTGCCTAGCATGGAGAGTCCTGAGTTCTATCCTCAGCACAAATATAAACAAGTGAAATTAGGTTATATACTTTCATTGATACAGCATAACCAGGGGAAACTTCAGAGCAGGGGAGAAGCAATCTCTTCACTCTGAGTTCTGTGTTGCATTTGAAAAGCTCCAACAGAGCTCATTTTCTGCTCTTTGCTGACAGAAGGAAAAAAGTCATTTGCAAATTCCTTAGCTGATGATACGCCAAAAATAAGTGCAGTTCTGGCATAAGGTATAAAGCAAATCATGGTGAAGCAAAGTGGTGTGGCATAGAGAAGATATTTTTACATTTGAAAATCTTGAGGCATAAGATGTTTTAAAAATATCTTTTTATAAGCTCCATAAGCCAGAACTGTTCCTCAGCAGTTTGCAGAAGTCAAGATTGACACAGTGCTGTAGACAAGTGTTTATTTACCCAAAGTCAGTTTCCAAACATTCCTGCAGCCACCTCAAGCCCCAGTCTCTGTGAGTCTACACGACCTCTTCGAACCTCCAAGACACTTGCGGCATTGACTTCCTCAGCAGTCTGCGAAGGCCTTGGTGTGCAAGGCGTCGTGTTAGGAGGAGAGAAATGCACAGCATGGCACCTCCTGTGAGGATTACTGAGGTGAAACCAAGAGTGCTGAGGAAGCAATGTAGAGACAGAAAGACAACATAGTGACAGATGGCACGTGGCAATGATGAATCCTGTGTAGCCAGGGAAACGTTGCTAGAGGAGGAAGGGCTGACCAACTTGCATCCCGAGCTGTGTAAATAGGTTCCCTAAGATCCCCTAATCAGAGCCCACAAGCATGCTTGAGGTCTCCCCCGTCCTAAAAGTTCATGCTCAATATTAGTCCTCAAGTTTTGAGAGCTGATTAAGTCAGTGGTGGAGAGCTCATGAAGGAATTAACACCCTTATTAAGGAAGCTAGAGAATCCTTCCTGCCAATCCTGTGTGAGGACAGGCAATGTAAGGAAACAGACTTTCACTAGGCTACAAATCTGCCAGCACTCGGGACTTCCCAGACTTCCAAGCTGGGAGAACTGAGTTTGTGAGCCATCCAGGCTGTTTCCTTACAGCAGCCTACATGCACTAAGCACGGGAACAGAACCTGAAGGCCAGCCCCAAACCCAGCAGCCTGCTGTCAGCAGAGGCCCCTGGGATTTGGAGATTACCCTCAGTGTGGCAGGGCCCTTTGAAAGTGCTTTATTCTATACCACCAGGGGCAATGCATACTTCATTATTCATGTGTTTAAACTGTATCTGAAAATCTTTCCAGCACAGCAGCTCATGCCTGTAATCCCGGCACTCTGGAGGCTTGATATAGGAGGATCACTTAGTTTGAGGCCAGCCAGTGCTAGGGAGAACTCAGGGCCGGCTTCAACTACATGACAAGACCCTGTCTCTAAACAGAACAAAACAGCAATCCCTCCAACAAAACAAAAATCTCTTCATATACCCTATTAGTTCTGTCTTGGAGGCCAGCTCCAGAATGATCAGATCCCTAGTTGGCTAGTGTTCCTTAGGTTCAAAAGCCTCTTTCACACAATCTTGTCAGGGTTTATGAACGAACACACTTTTGTCTCCTTTTATGAATTCTACAGAACCGCTAAGATGTCACTTTTCATATATTGCAGCATCATGTTTAACTTAGGCGCTAAAGCACTAAAGACGGCAGAAGCTGTGACTGAGTTCCTTCATGACCAAAGCGTACAGCCATTAACTTCCCTCGACGCCTTTCCCTGCCCTCTCCTTGTGTAGATGCGCAACAGGAAAATGTGAGTTATCTGAGATCCAGCTAAGAGATTAGTCTAGTTAGGAAGTTACTATTGTTGTTATCAAATAACTGCTTCTGGCAAGAAAATTTCCTCATTTTATTAGATTATCATTTTATTATGTTTGCAATACATAGTGATTACATTCAGTTTGGGGGTTTGATTCATGTACATCCCATCTTGTCCAATTTTACTCCCCCTCTCCCTGGGAAAAATTCCTTTTGAAAAGGAAAAATAAAACTTCCAAATAGGATAACAATGGTTAATACGTTGTGTATTGTTATCTTTAGTTAATGAGTATAAGACATTGCCATTTAATTGTCCAAACAATGTTAGCACACACCTTTATTTTCAGTGAAAAGAAATTGGTAGTTTAACTATCTCAATTATCTTTTAAAAGTTTTTTCTAAAGAAATACTTCTTCAACCAAGTCTCACAGCTAAGAAGTGTTCATTTGCCCCTGAAAAGAAAGGCACACACACAATAGGCTACAGCTTTGGAAACAGGAAAGCCAGAGCTCTGGGGATGCACCATCTAGTGACCGGAAGTGGAACTGCTCTCCACCCACCCCAGACACCTGCTAACAAACGCTGATTCAAAAAGTCAGGTCTTCAGCAAGTTACCAAAGTGACTTCATTCCCTAACTAGTAAATAATCTGGAGACAAAACAGGCTTGTCTCATGCGATTTATGAAGGCATTCCCAGTATATTCTATAGCTTCTAGATTTGCTATGCTAGGTATAGTTTAAAACTCAATACTCGGATACTCAAAATCAAGAGACAGAATATGAGGACATTTTAGACGTTTCAAAAGCAACCTTGAATAAAATCCATCTGGGATTTGTGTTCTGCCCAATAAAGTTTACAACAGATCTACTTCAGATCAATTATTTATTATACTTCTGTCAATGAGCCAGTCATTCATCACTCTGTTGGAATGCAGCAAAACCCTGAAAAACATTTCACTTAATAGGAAAGGTAAGTTGCTAGATTAAGATAAGTTAACATGGAAACAAGTCTACAGTATTTCTTAAATGTGTAGCTTTATTAAATTTTACAGTACTCTTGCAAACTTTTATATTAACAAAATACAAATCATGATAACCAAAGTTCTGCATTTCACTTTATGAAGACCACGGTACAACACAGGGCTTATAGATGACCAAAGCGTAGGTAGGTGACTTTACTCAGCTAACAGAATAAAAACCTGTGCCTCTGCACCTGCGGCAGCAAGGCTTTCCAAGGGAGAGCACAGGCCTGCTGGAGACACAAGGAACGCAGTGTCACTGCAGCTACATGTACTTAGAACCATGCAGAACTTTTTTTCTGGCTAAGTTTATATTTTTTCACAGAAAAAAAAAGTTGGGGGCAAATAAAAACAAATTTCAGCGTAGCATGGTTCAGTGTTTATTTTACCTTCATCAAGGCAAGCGAAGTACAGATGCTGTACATTAAAGACATACAAATTCATCACTCACACACTAATTCCTATAGGTTGAACACAGTTTTCTTAGTGCTGCTCCTCTCGGAAGCACAAAGCCCCAGCTAAATGTACAAGGAGCCATCTGCTGGGCCCACGTAGCCAACGCCGATCAGCAGGACATCTATGAGCGTCCATATTCCCAGGCCGCCGAAGCTGAAGAGCTTGCCCAGGCCTTCGCGCCACTGGCCCAGGTAGAAGCGGTCAGCCCCGAAGCCGCCCAGGGTGATGCTGCAAAGGCAAAACGGGAGCAGTCAGCACATCACACTCGGGAGCCCATTCAGGAAAGGGGCTCAAATCGGCACAGCCTCTGATGAGAACACCCAGGAGACTCCCCCAAAGGCACAAGGCCAAGTAGCCACAGGCAAGCTGATTCAAAGTACACCCTTGCTTAGCATGTTTAATACCCAGGACCAGAATAAAGCATACAATTTTTAGCTATGTAGAAATGCTGTACTTTCTCACAGAAAAATGACTGACCAAGGTGAGGGCACTTGCCTGTGAGGACAGCACTTGGGAGGCCAGAGCGGGTGGAGTACAACTCTGAGGCTGGATCGAGTAACTCACAAGACCCCATCCCAAAATAAAAAAGTGCTGGGATGTAGCTCTGTGTGACGGTCCTGTGCTCAATCCCTGGGACTGCAAACTCCAAACAAAACAACAGGTAGTCTGGACTACCAAGTAAAAAACCTCTATTTTGAAAAAGTCAACCTCACTGGCCTTTACTCAAAGTAGAGCCGGCCTGACAGAATGTATGCAGACAGGAGCTGCGTCTAAGGCAGTCAGCTGGCTCAGACCAAGTCAGGTATTTCAGTCATTCTTCTCTAAAACTTCTGTGTTATAAATGAGCAACCTCTCTGTTATGAACAAGAGACTTTTATGCTTCCTTCAGTCTACGATCTACCATCTACTTATTATGGGAAATTTCCAAACATATAAAAATAGGAAAAAGAAAGAAAAGAGTGTCAGGAGGCAGCTCTGATGGTGACCCACATGTGGGCAACCTCGCTGCAGATATGTTCACCTGCCTGACCCAACCACAGAGCCACCAGCCCTCCACACCTAGCAGAAGCCACATATCACAGATCCAACTGTGGACCAAAATGACCTGTGCATCTACTGAACGTGTCCAGGCTTTTCTCCTTGCCCTTGCTCCCTACACAACACAGTATAACTGCTACCTCCACTGAGCATAGCCTACACTATGTCCTGAGAGTGCATGCAGGTCAGAGGCTAACACTAGGCCACTTTGTAGCCAAGCAGCTCTGGAAACCAATATCCCAAAGACATGAGGGACATTGTTTCCTTTACACTGATTATGTTGAAAGAAACTATGGTGAGCTCTGAGAAGGAAACTACTCTTCATTTTAGGTCGGTTGTTAAATGTACCATAGTAATGTAAGAGTTACAATGGAGGGAATGCTGCCAGAGGCGGGTATAGGAGCTCTCCACTATTCCTGCATTTTCCTAAAATTCTAAAGAATTTTTTTAAAGGTAACTGTTAGCTCTAATTGGACCACTGCAGATCAAGACCATCTATGCTCAGTTACCACATCCGACTTTGTTCCATCTTATTTCTATCATGCATTCCTCTTTTATTTTCCAGTTATACCTTCTGGTGAGACAGGACTCTTCCTTCTCCAGCTCTCAGCAAGGGGCTATTTGTCCCTTCTGCTGCCTACGTCAGGAGACGTGCTATGGTCGTGCTGAGGGTGGGAGAAGGGGCTGACCAGATAGTCATAGAGGACAGGGGTCTGCTGAGCTTTCTCCCAGCACAGGACAGCCACTGCGAAGAGTCTGGCCCAAACATCAACGCTGAGCAGGCTGAGAAATCCTGCTTCACTTTACACACTTTAGGACAGCAGACATCAGGTGGGGTCTCAGGATATAAAATCTAGACAGCCTAACTTTTTAATTAACCATTAATCAGGGTCCTGTCTGCCACTCTCTTTAGTGGGAAAGACTGATACACCTATTTTTAAAACTGTTGAAAAGTTTAGCATTACATGCACTTTTTTAAAATTTATGTATTTGGTACAGGGTCTTGCTATGCAGCTTGGACTGGTAGTGATCCTCGTTTCAGCTTCCCTAGTGTGGGGATTACAGGCATGTACCACCATGCCTGGCTCTGACAGCCAGCTCAGCATGAGACTGGCATAGCATGTGGTACTGGGGACCAGATTCAGGTCAGGTCCTTATGCTTGGCAGGCAGGTGCTCAAGACCACTGAGCAATCTCTCCGGCCCTGCACGCATGTTTTCATGTGAGAGTTATAACACCGTAACTGTCAGGATGGCAAACTGATAAGTAACTTAAATATTTTTCTACCTTTGAGTACTGAGCACTTTTTTTAAAAAAAGAAATTACTTAAAATTTAAAATATATAATTATAAATCTACACATTTTAACTAGTCTACCTCAATTTACTGATTTATGTAAATTCAGGATGGGAAAGCCTGGCTACTTCCAACATTCTATAACAATGGTCCAAGCCATCTCTACAACACAGCGTATATCATGGGAGCAACGCCAACAGCCTGCAGTTACATTCCGCACAGGGACTGGTCTGACCTCTGAAGCTCCATCGGCTATGTTTCCTGGAGTCAACCTGACACTCGTGCTAATGCGGTAGGATCTGAATGAGGTGATCCCAGCTAAGCAGAACATCTGGAAAATTCTAAATGGCACTTTTAACTTTTTAGTACCAAAGCTTACCTTAGAGCCAGAGCAGTTGACCACTTGTAGCCTCCAGTCCAGTTGCAGTACAGCATTTTGTGAAAAGTACGGTTACCTTATGAAAAGAAAATACTATGGGTAGACACATGGACACACAAACAGTCGCAGAAACTAAATTTAGCTAATGGCTTTGTAATGCAGCACCTAAAAGGTCACCTCTCTTTATTTGCAAATAATCTATGCAAGAGAACAGGTAAGTATGCTACACTCTTATAGTAGATTATCCTACAGAAGTAAAATTACATTAATAAATAGTAAAGTCCCAAAGATGAATCTTAGAGCCATAATGCTGAAAGAAGTCTCAGGCCATAGCCTCATGTCACTTTATCCAGATCTAAAACTTGCACTAGTGAACACAGAAAAAAAACTTAAAGAGGAAGTGGATGATAAAATCCACAAGGTTAATTACCTGGGATAAGGTAGAGCAAGCGGGCAAAAGCAAAGCACTCAGCCAGTTGCAACAGTATTATTACTGCACTGGTCATTAAGTATAATCCAATTACTGTTTTAGACTTTACATATTTTCTCTTGCTTTGTCATACTACATTTAATAAGGTAAGAGAATTGTATATTTTCTGGACATTTTGGTTTAGTATATTGAATATATTAACGAGGCCTACCCTATCTAAAAAGCTCCTGCCACTGTAAACCAGAATTTTAATTTATAACTTCTGGTTGAGGTCCCTTCACTAACCTTGGGGAGAAGTATTTCTTCCACATGCTTCCTGACCTCCAACTTACCCAAGCAATGAATGTGGTCCCGTACCGTGCAGTTGGCCCGGTAGCGCTGCCGGGGACAGGAGACCGTCATGCAGCTGGTGGAATTGGTGCACTCGTAATCTGTTTCAGGAAGCTGCCAGCAGAATCTGCAAGTCATGTTGATGATAAAGTTCTTTTGGGGTTTGGAGTCTTGGTCCTATGTACCAAAGGACATGGCCAATCAAATTTGGTATTTGTCAGTATGTTAGTAAGACTACACAGTCCTATGGTACAAAGTTTTAGTGAACCATTTATAGTTAAAATAGGCATCAAAACAGCATGTATGCAAAACATATACAGAGTGATCTATAATCATAAAAATACACGCTAAATAAGAAAAAAAAAATTCTTAAAAGGGGGGGGGCGGCGGGATGGCTCAGTGGTCTAAAGCGCCTGCTTGGGAAAGCTTGGGTGGCTTCAGGGACTGCGGTTCGATCCCCAGCACCACATGCTGTGCTAGCCCTGCCCTCAGAGCGGGCTGAACCGGCCGTAAAAATGAGTGAATAAACAAAAGTTCTGAAACAAGAAAAAAAAAAATAAATAAAATTAAAAAAAAAAAGGGGGGGGGGCAGCAGGAAGGCTCAGTG
>PVJA010040964.1:0-18181 GCA_004027025.1 Myocastor coypus | reverse complement strand
ATTCTACAGAGTACAGTGTGTGGGCATGACCCACCTCCTTATTGATGTTGCTTAGAAAAAAAAAAAAAGGAAAAGAATATACTTCTCATTGGACTAAGAGGAAGCAGATACATACACAGTCAAAAGTTCTGCAATTGCAGTGGGCCACCAGTGAAGCTTGTAATGCTGGAGGCTATTGAATCTAAGCCTCCTAAAGCTCATCTCACCAATCTAGCTCTGCGTTTCATGCATTGTAATTAAGCATTATTTTTTTTTTTCTTGCTGGGTGGTCAAGTGCAAGTCCAAGCAAGACCTGTATAACAAAACATTCATTTTTTTTTTGTATCTTCCAGGGTCAAATCCCCTCAGCATTAAGTTTGGGACCATAGGCAGTACTTTGTAGAACTGTTGTTAGTGTCAACCTTCGGGACAAGTCACAGCCATTGCTTGACCAGTTTGCTTTCTGTGAAAGCCTGAGAGAATGTTTTTCTCTGGGTGACTCTCCTTAGACGCAGTATAGTTCATTCATCCCTTTCCTCTGAGTTCCCATAATCTCCTTGACCAGAAAACTTGGGACACCTCTGAGTTATAGGATATTACAGCACAGGTTCTCTTATATCCTGGGTCCTTATTGGCCTTGAAGGGCTACGGCCCCCTACTGGGAATTTTCCCAGAAGAACTGAAAACATCATACCATAACACTATCTGTGCACCTATGTTTATAGCAACCCAATTTGTAATAGCCAAATCTTGGCAACCACCAAAATGCCCATCATTTGAAGAATGGTTAAAAAAATGTGGTATTTTTATACAATGGAATACTACTCATCCATAAAGAATGATAAGTTTGAAGACTTCATATATAAATGGATGTATATTGAACATACACTATTTTTTAAATGTTGAATAATTTTAGATTACATACCAGACAGCATGAAAGTGAGGAGAGATTTTCTATTGAAGCCTTCTGGAGATGGCCAGTTCTTTTATCTCTACAGTCAGTGAACTTGGCATGTTCAGACTTCAGGTCTTCTCTGACTTTCTGTGGCCAGGTTTGGCATCAGTCCCACTCTCAGTGACTTTGTTCTCCTGATGCCCATCTGTCCCACACAAGAGCAGCTCAGCAGGAGTCTGGGGTTTGTGTCAATCCACACTCAGGAATAAGGGAGAGCCTGTTTTCATTTGTTCACTATACATTATTTTGTTTACTCCCTGTGGCACCCAGGAACCTCTTGAACTAATCCTCTGGGTAGAGATTTGGTGTGTCTGCATGTATTTTAGGCAACTATACAAGTGAGGAGTTTTGTGTTATCTCTTGGAGCAATGAAGGAAAGCAATAATGGGGATTCCTCTCACTTTTTAGAACTTTCCATGATGCAAACGGCCCCAGTGGCATGCCTTCCATAGGTTTACAACTACTGCTCTAGATTATTTCCTTTAGCCAGAGAGACACACAGCACCACCACAAAGTATCTCCAGGACTGGAGCCACTCACAGGGGATAAAGCAATGAAAAAAAGAGTGAGAAAAAAGAAAGGGGAAGAGAGGAGAAGGAGGAATCCTCCTTTGAGAAAAATGTTAAATAATGGAAGGGTGACTTTTCTTTCAGTCACCATTGCTGTATGAGAGATTCAGTGTCATCCTGTCAATCTAATGATCAAGTCATGCTTTGGCCAGCTGATGAAGGTGGTCATCAGTGAGAAATTTTGGCAATAGCACTTGCCTCCAGTATAATGTGATGAAAAGAACTCTTGATCTCTTTGACATTCTTCCCTGAACTCATAATGCCTGTGGAAATATAAGGAAAATCTCAGGCAAGCTTCTCATAAAGGTTATTTTGCAAAATATATAAGAAGCACTCCTCAGAATTCTGAAGGGCATGAAAATCAAGGGAAGACTGACAAAAATATCATAGACCAGGGGCATCTAAGACCTGATGAATACATAAGATGTTCTGAATCCTGAAACAGAGAAAAAACATTGAATGAAAAAAACAGTTAATCCAAATGAGATCTGGGGTTTAGTTAGTAAAAGTGTACCCACATGTAGGTTCCTCAAGTGAACCTGGGAATGTAAGGTGTGAACCATGGAAGACATTGGGTGTAGGGTTCATGGGATCACTCACACACGATCTTTGCAACTTTTCTATGGCATGAAATTATTTTCATGTGAAATTTTATTCACAAACAGAATTATTTCAGACTCTTGCAGATACTCACTTTCCTGGTTAGTTGACTAAAAAACAGCTTTCTGCTTAAGCATTTGATTCTTACAGCCTTGAGTAGTTTCATACTTAACTCAAGGCCAGGAGATAAAAGAGAAAAGTCTCCACAGTACTCACTCTTGTGAGCATTGATCTTCATTTTTTTAAGCCTCCTTTCACAAATAATCTGCTATTGCCAGTGCTGATCATTGCTTTGATTATTATTATTTTTAAGGATTTTGATGTGACCTCTGGTGGGCCACTACCACAAATCCTAGTTTACCTTTCTTGATACTTCAGATCTCAACAAAGAAATGAAATTGCTGCCTAAGTACCTAAAACTCACTCATTATATTTTTATATCATGCACATGTTTGTCTTGTTATTACCTAGGCATTTTTATTTTATGAATTTAATTTGTGTGTGTTTGTGCATACCTAGATCTTAATCAAGAGATTGCACTTATATGCTTGCTGGTACTTAAAGTTCATGTATGGACTTAAGTCTTGTTTCATACTTTTGCAATTGGAAATAAAGTTCACAAGAATAGTATCTCTAGGAAGAAAGCAGTGCTGACCTTTATCAAACTTGCTGCAGCCAGTTCCAGATGTTTTGTCTCAATCCAACTCACAAAAAGCCTGTCAAGGGCATGTCGAGACAGAGAGGCCCAAGACTACAGCCAAAGAGTCTAGGGTTTCCAGAGATGGCTTCATAAGTGGTGGGGCCAAGATGACACTGACATTTCTTTTCTCTTCTCTTCTTTTCATGCCCTGCCTTCAAAGTTGAGGGAGAATAGCAAAAGGAAGACCAAAATACAAAGGAGAAAGTGAAGAAACTTTAGTTCTTGGAAAGCATCACAGCTATCCCTAGAGCTTTCCTATGTATGCGTTGACACTGAGGGGTGCGGTATGGTTCAAATATGAGTCAGTCACCCGCAAATGGGAAGAGCAGCGTGTAGGAGGATTCATGCATGAACGTGGCTCTCTCCCTCTTCGCAGAAGTGATCTGTGGCAGTTGAGGATGAAACAACTTAAATGTGCTTTTTTTCCCCTTTGGCTTTGAAAGAAGTTGGCAAGAAACAAAATAGGAAAGAAGGAATTTTAGGTTGGAGGAAATGAGACTAATAATGAGCCTGCCCTTTTCCCCAAGTCTTCAAACACTAGACAACTTTTGTTTGACTTTCCATTTTGATGATAAGAAACAGAATCATTTAAGGGCACACAATTCTTCTACTGGAAAGATTCTGAGTGGAAGAAAATGTCCTGCCTTCTTCTTTCACGGCTTGCACATAGACAATATAATTGTACTACAATTACGATAGAACGGGCAGATAGAGGAATGAATTTCTATGAGTGAATTAATAGATTATGTTGCCGCTGCTTCAGGAGGCAAGAAAACATGAAATCAAGACAGGTAACGTAAGGGACCATTAAGGGTCTTAAGTAAATATAATTAGATCTGTACTGACTATAAAATTGAATATGAAAATCAATGAGAAAATTTCTTGTGTGACCAAGCCTTATTTGTTCTACACGATTGCTTTGTAATATCCCTTTTCCCTGACAAGAGTCTACTTCAATTGAAATTTCCAGGTGATAACCTACTCTATGGTTGATTTTGCAAAATCCACTTTGCCAGTAAAGGCATCACAGAACCTTCTCACTGAATTAAAAGCATAAAATTAACTGCAACAACAGCAAAGATTATAACAGCTTTTAAATGCCATTTTATGAAAGGAGGACCAGAGATTTAAAAGCTTGGGGTGGGATAGATGCATAGCAAAGAGCAAATGGGTATGTTATTGGGTCCCATCCCAGCCATTCCATGACCAGCACGCTTTACTCTGCTTGCAGTAAATAGCCAGTGTTCCTAGGTTAGTGCCTGCCATGACAGCCATGTGTGTTTAGGAACTTGTAGCAATGTATTTG
Source organism: Myocastor coypus (assembly GCA_004027025.1). Lineage (NCBI taxonomy): Eukaryota > Metazoa > Chordata > Mammalia > Rodentia > Myocastoridae > Myocastor > Myocastor coypus. The sequence continues at coordinate 14,072 of PVJA010040964.1, read as the reverse complement.
TATATGCTGTATAAGGTATATCTTACACTGTGTTATGAACTTGTCTCAGATACACACACTGAAGACTATACTCATATGTTCTATACCTCGTCTTTCTTCATTTCAAACTATGTAGCGTTTTCTGTGAGTATGGAAAAATATCAGCCTGATCGCTTTTTAGAGTAGCAGAGTGAGCCAGGAATGTAGCTCAGCAGCAGAGCCTTCTCTGGCAGGCACAAGGTTCTTTGATTCCCAGTACAAAAACAGAAAAGAATAGCACAGACTTCTACACTATGGTGACACCATTACTTGTAAAATATAATAGCCTAACCAATAGGTTTTTTTTTTTTTTTTTTGTGGGACCGGTGTTTGAACTCATGACCTTGCACTTTCCAGGCAGGCACTTGTGCCACAGAGCTATCTCCCCAGCCTGATAGGTGTTTAGGTTCAGAGCTATGCTTATTATTACTGCTGCTGGTAATAGTGGTAGTAATCCTTAATAATAATAATAATAATAATAATAATAATAATAGTAATAATAATAAATATGAAACATGCTTAGATAAGCCTGTTTGTGTATATTTACAATATCTTCTACACTGGGAACCTGAGCATATTTGCTCAGTCAGAGGATACACTATTTTTACTATAACTAGATGCAGTAAATTATAGATTTTTACTGTAAATAGTAGCCCACTGGAAAGATTCTAGCCTCACAAAAAAAATGCATGAACCATTTTTAAATTTTTCATCATTGGCTACAACTAGGCTGAAACTTTTGCCAACCAAAACTACATAAAATGGTTTTTATAAATGTGAAGAATTATTAGTGAGGCTCAGCATCTTTTCATGCGATGAACATCTTTATGACATGGTAAGCCATGTGTCTGTTTTTCCTTATAATCATGGATTTTTGCATATTTTAGTGTATTCTGGTGTTGAAATTTGCTGTTATGCATTGCAAATGATTTCTTCCGTCTTTTATGCTTCTTTTTGATTTACAGGTGCTCTTCAATTATATTTTTTAATTCTCAATCTTTTATGAATTGATTGATTTGGTACAGGGTCTTGCCACATAGCTCAGAATCACAGTGATCCTCCTGTCTCAGCCTCCCCAGTGCTGAGATTACAGATGTGCACCACTTCACCCAGTTTCAGTGGCAGGTACAACATGAGGTCAGCACGGCATGCAGTACTGGGGCTAGAACCTGGGTCCTTGTGCTTTCCAGGCAGGTGCTTAGATTGCTGAGCTATCTCCCCAGCCCCTGTACTCTTCACTTAACTGAATTAAATATATACTCATTTACCAGTCATTTAGCTAAAGGCAGCATTTTAAAAAAGTCAGAAGGTCTTGCTATAATTAAGATGACAAAGCCTTTGTCTGTATTTTTCTAATATGTTTGTATTTTTAAGCCTTACAAGCTTTAATAGTCTGAGCTTCTTGTGAGGAAAAATGTTTATTTTCTGCTGTTCTTAGTGAGCTTCTTTGTTTCTGAGGGTAATATGTTACTATGAAAACATGGGTTCTCATTGGGAAACAGAGAAGACAGGTATTTTATTACCTTAGAGCAAAGGTGCATTGTGTAATGACATTATTTAAGGAAGACTTGCATGTCATTTGTGTACTTTGAAGCATCTCAGGATTTGGAGTTATTCAGTGTTGTGTTGTAAAGATATTCTCAGTTGTTTTCCATGAAGCTCTGTAATAAGGATCCCAGGTAGTCATCATGATATTGACTCAAAATTATATATCTAACTATCCTGAAACTGAGTAGCAGGGCACACTGCTAAGACAGCCAGGGTTTGAGTTATAATCTTAATTTTTTGCCTCAAGCAAAGGTAACATGGAGAAATGAGGGGAAAATGAGGACTTAGAAGTTACATGGACCTCAACATCACTGTACTGTTTAGAGCAGGGTGGAAGTAATCTTTTTCCTTTATTCACTGAATTTAAGAGCTGGGGAGATAGCTCAGCTTCATGAGTGTCTGCCTGGCAAGTGCAAGGTTCTGAGTTTGATCTCTGGTAAAAATTTAAAACAAACAGGGATGCATTTAAATCCTTGTTAGTAAGGAAAATTAACTGATTACAATAACTTGGGGTATAGGGCTGATCAAATAGCTCAGTGGATTAAAGTGCCGGTAAGCAAGGCCTACAATCCTCTGGACTGCCTTGCCAGCCCTGCCCTCTGGGGAGCTCTGAGATGGCAATTGAGATTGGGCATGGTGGTATGTGCCTGTAATCCCAGCTCTTGTGGGATTGTAAACAGGCGGATCACTATGAGTCTGATCTAGTAGTGCAACCCTGAATACCCTGTAGACACTTCCTTAAAATATAATAATAATAATAATAATAATAATTATTATTATTATTATTATTATTATTATTATTATTATTATTATTATTATTCTGGGTCTGGACTAGAAGTTCTTTCAAATTAAAGGGTTGTCAGGACTGACTGTGGTATAAAACTGAACATCATTATCTAAGAAACTTTCTGCTAAGACTCTTCTCTCAAAGTATATCCAGATCCAAATCAGTAGTTGATTTAAATATTCTGGAAGAAAAGCCAGGTGCTGACCATTTGCCCCATTATGCCAATCATACATGCTATCCTTGGGAAAGAAGGAAACAAAGCCAAAACAAGCAAAAACCAGAAGTCCTTAAGTATAATTGACTGCTAAGTCAAGTTTTAACATGTCCTATTCAATTGTCATTAAGTCTGCTGTATCCAGGAGTTTTTCAGTGATTTTCAGAGAGATCACTGACTTACAGTAAGAATAACTTACTCTAAGATTTGAAAGAAAGTCCATCTTCTCTTATAATGCATGGGATCTATGTATTTCATATGACTTCATAATTCTTCAAATATATGGCAGATTTTGGGACTGTGTGGGCTTCCACATTTGGAGGGGATAAGGTAAGAGAGTAAATGGGCTTTTTTTTTTTTTCCAGTGCCAGGGATTGAACTCAGGACACTGTGCTTGCCAGGCAGGCACTTATTCTGCTGAGCTATATCTCCCCGGGCCCAGGGCTCATCCCTTTCTAAGGAAAGCAACGGAAGCCACAGATATCAAATCTTTTCAGAACCACAAGCTCAATTTAGTGCAGTTCATGCACACTCAAGGGTACACACAGAGTGTTTTCAAGAGTCTGCAGACCCTGAGTAGTTCCCCAAATCTTCTTTTTCTCTTCCTAGTCCTGCACTCTGCAACTGTACTGCCCACAGTCTCTGGTTTCCAGGAGGAAGAGAGCAGCTCCCTCCTCTGTTCTGACCTAGACAAAGACCCTTTTCTTGGATGATGTGACTGATCTCCTCCAAACCACACACGGGGATGTGTACCTCATGACAGAAATGAACAAAACAGTGATGAAACATGTCAGGAGACTCAAGAGTCAGACGGGGAAGTTTGTTCACAGCTCTATACCAGGTTTCTGTTTCTCTTTCTGGATTGCTTAACATCTTTCCTTCCAACTCCTTTCCCCTGGCTGGGATGATCCTAGCTCTGGTGACATGCGGGCCAAAAAGAATCCCACAGACACTGAGGGACTCTCTTACTACTCTTCAATGTTTTCATACCTCTCAACACCCATGCATTTTACTCCCGGGCTGGTGAGGAAACAGGTTCAGATTCACATGTTAGATCCCCGCAAAGGATAAGGGCTCTGGAATGGAACTGTATTCTTTTTATCAGTGCCTGTTAGTAGAACATGATGTTTACATTTCTCATAGGGAGCAGTGCCCAGGAAATTTGATCTCTTAATTCCATTTCATTCCCCTTCCCCTCCCTTCCTCCCTAGATCCCTGTTTCAGTTGCAGAAGATCTGCCTCTGTCTAACAAAATCTCTCAAATTGAGCTGGGTAATTGCAGATTCTGATGCCCGCTGAAGGCTATTGAGCAGTCAGGGCCTAGAGCACTCTGTTGAGAATGGTGCTGAAGCAGGTGGCCAGCAACAGGACTGGACCCTTCCGCTGTGTCTGCCATGGCATTGGGAAAGGGACAGTGCAGCCATGATGGCATGGACTTACCTTTTCATACAGGGGCTCCTATTTCAGGTTATCAGCCTTGTTTTTATCTGAAAAGCTAGGAGGTTGGGCCAGAGGTAGCACTATTGCAACGCTTTAGCTTATAGAGAGGGAGGTGGTGCTGTCCTCATGAGTAACAAACAGCTCATGTCACTCACAGCCTTCAGTCAATCTTTGCAACATGGTACAGACGTGTTCCCTTCTGCTGTAGGAGTAGGACTGATCGATCCCCACATCACGGTGTGGACACAGCTCTGGATGAAGATCTCTGACCTTCTGGCGCTTTCCTTTCTTTTCCAGTCTAGCATTGGTTCTCATGCTCTGCTGACACCAGAGCCATGCCTGGAAACACAAATGGGTTCTTTCCTGTCATCTTCTAAGTTCTGACACTGCTCCTGCTCTCCTGGCCCAGCTCACATGGATGGAGGAGACTCGATGCTGACACCAGCTGGGTTAGCTCTGACCCATGGAATCTTCCCCTTGCTTCTTAGACTACTGCCTTTGGGAGCTGACCAGTTCTACATAGTGGACTCAGGTGTCTCTAACTCTTACAGTCCTGCACCTGGAAGTTGTTGATGCCCTACATTATTATTAGCAGTAGCACTGTTATTATTAATAACTTAGTGATGAAAGTAGTAACAATTCATGTTTATTGAGGGATACCCACGTTCCAAGATCTGCTTATGTGGCCTGTATGTATTGTGATATTAATTCTCAAAAGAATGCTGAGTTTCCACGCTGTGGCAGTTTTCCCAATGGGGAGAACGAGACCCTAAAGTTTAGGAAACCTGCCTACCATCATGCAGATAGTAAAATGTGGGGCTCAGATTGAAACTCCTGCTTTGGGGACTGTCTGTGTCTTTAACCACTATGACACAAGACCTCTGCTGCCAGGTGCCCAAGTTAGTCCCTGATTGACAGTTGCCTGAGTTCTAAATGTAAGAAACATGAATGATTTTTTTTTTTTTTTTTTTTTTTTTTAGTAGCTGTCGAATATCAACTGTGTATATTTTGGTTTCATTTTTCTGTATGGGTAATTGAACTCACAGCCTGGTAAGTACTTATTGTGTTCTGTATGAAGATTGACTGTTGGAGTATATTTGGGAGACATCTGAGTGTAGCCTTTTATTCCTGGGTGTGCATAATAAACATTCTCCCAAGTTCCTGGGCATGCTCTCTGATACTCTCAGCTTAAATATATAAGGATAGAGTTGACACCCTCTGTCATCTCTGATTGCCATTGTGTATTAGTAGGGAAATATGACCAGCAGAAAACAGAATTCATGAAGTATTTCATTCCCACAGGGACTATAAAACATTAGTGAAGTAAATGAGCCAGTTGAACAGAGACATGAAGGTTCCTTATGTCAGTGGAAAGCAGGAGGCAGGCGGTGGCTGGTGCCATGGCACAAATCTTTGGCCTGTCTTGGCATATGACAATCTTGGTATATAGCAATGCTGCTACATGGAAATGCTTCTAGATAGTTCAGCCTCTGCAGAAAATCACATTTTGAGCTATCTCATTAATTACAGTTACTTTCCATTTCCATCTCATTTGTCCTTAAAACCATGTCAATAATTTTAAAAAGATTTCTCAGTGGTTCTCTTGTCTGTAGCATCTTCTAATTCCTACCTCCTACATTGGTGCTGAAAAGGAGTTCCTAGCCAAATCAGGGGAACATGTGCTCAGAGGTGCTGGGGCCTCAGTCACTGGCATAGTGGCTGAAAACCTTGGGCTTGTTTGGTTGTGAGCAACAGAAAATGAGTCTCACCAACTTGTTTGGAAAAGAAAGGCATTTATTAGAAAAGGCGTGATAGTTTCCCAAAAGGAAAAGCTGAAGAGCCATACAGAACAGGAAATGGGAAAGCCCCAGAAATGTAACCATCAAGGACAGTGCTGGGCGTGGTGGTGCACGCCTGTAATCCCAGCACTTGGGAGGCTGAGCCAGGAGGATCAGTGTGAGTTTGAGACCAGCTTAGACTATAAAAGTGAGCTCAAGGCCAGCCTGAACTGCGAGACCCTGTCTCAAAAAAAAAAAAAAAAAAAAAAAAAAAAAGACAAATGTTCTGTCTTCTCAAATGCTGTTATCAGGATTGAACATTCATTTGCTCTTTGTGGTGCAACCAAGACTTCCAAAGCATGTTTGTCCTTGCTTGGATGGAGAGCCTAACCTAGGCATGAAAGACAGGAACAGGCAGACATTTCTCTTCCCTTACCCATTTCCCTTCGGCACGTGGCACTCATAGCTTCTCTCATCAAAAAGAGATGCTTGTTCCTCTTCTCTTGATCCTGGGCTGGCTTGCTGATTCTTATTAGCTAATAGTAAAGATGACCTGTGTCTGTTAAGTGCAGACCTCAGGGAACCTCATAAACAGATGATCTCTTTCTCATACTCTTGCTGTCATGTTTCTGTATCATGTGTCCACTCAGCTGGGCTAAGGATTACCCAGATAGCTGATATATGTTAGTGATATTTAAGTGCACCTCTGAGGGTGTTTCGGAAGGGATCAGCATGTGAGCTAGAAGATGAAGAAGACTGGCCCCAACCAGGGTGGGGGTGCCACCCCAAGGGCTCCAAGAGAAATAAAAGTTGAGGTGTTCACTCACTTGCTTGTTTGAGATCAAGACATCCTCTTCTCCTGTCTTTTTGGACATTGGCACTACTGGTTCCTTGCCCTGCAGATCTAGGGACTTACAATTCCCCCTCCCTTGTACCTTGATAATCATTAGCTCCAGTGCTCCTCAGGTCTTGGAGATTGCACTAAATGATATGACCAGTTGTCCTGGTTCTCCAGGTTTCAGATAGTAAGCCATGGACTTCTTGGCCTTTATAATTTTATGAATCCATTTTCATGGCTCATTCACTTTCTTTCCTGATCTCTCCCTTTCTCTCCCTCCCTGCTTCTTTCTCTCTTCTACCCCAGTCCTTCAAACACAGTCTTAGTCCATTTTCTGCTTCTATAACTCTATTTTGAGACTAGCCAATCTATGATAAACAAATCTTTACTGATTCATATTTTGGAGGCAGCGAAACCTAAGATCAAGAAACTGACAATGGCACAGGCCTTCTTGCATGGTGCAAGGGAAATAAAAGGGTGAAAGAGTAGAGAGGGACCAGATTTTTTTTTTTTTTTAATAATGGGCCCTCTGCAGGGATGATGACATCTATTCATTTATTTGTCCTCCTTGCTTATTCGTCTCTTCTCACGTCCCACTGCTTACACAGGAAATTACTTCCTACATCATTTTGGGAGAACACACATGCAAAGCACAGCACACACACACACACACACACACACACACACACACACACACACACATCCTGTTCATTGTGATTCCCTAAGAACACTGACTAACACACTTATCAAGCTGTGGGAACAAGTCTGGCCTAGCAGGTGCCATGGAGGATCAGTGGTGACGTAAGTAGTGAACAGCTGTTTCTGATGTATTTCCTTCACTCCTTAGTGTGCAGCAGATTATTCAAAAGACAGTCACTTCAGATAAGCACATCTCCTACTTCCTAGTTTCTGAAGGCCAGGAGATTCTGGCCTTCAGTCTCTCGTGAGTTTCCAGGTAAGAATCTGGGCAGGGCTTAGCTGTCTCAAGAACGGGATGCACTTTCAAGGTGACTCTGATGAGGCAGGCAAGTGGCCAGTTGGCTATGGCCTCAATCATTCCCCCAGGAGGCTTCTCTGCTCTGATTGCTTCAGTGTCTTCAGGACAGGATGGCCAACTCTTGCAGAGAAAACAGTAAAAGAGAGCAAGCCTAAAGTGGCAGTGCCCCAGAAACCCCATACTTTTACTCTGCCACATTCTGTCCATTAGAAAAGAGTGGTTCCTTTGGCCTGCATTCAGGAGGGGAGGAATTAACTGCTACTTTTGGAAAAGATCAATGAAAAGAATATTTAGGAACTTTTAAAACTTCCATGGAAAGCCATCCTGCAGTCAACTCCCAGCTGAGTGCAGATGCACAGATGAGCCCTGGGACCAACCAGGCTGGCCCAAGTCAGCTATCTGTCTTAGACCCATGGCCAGGAGTTTTCAACATGATTCGTCATACAGCAACAGTTAACTGATGCCCTACTAAGACCACAGGGGTGGAGGGCTGGCGCTCCACTGAAGAGTCAGGACATTTCAAGGAACAAACCAAGGTTAATCAGAGTACGTATGTTTAAGGATCCAGTAACTTTGTAATAGAGTTGGGGGATAACAGAGTAGAATAATCAAGGCCACCAGCCAGTGGGCCATTCACCCGCCTTGTGAGAGTCACCTTGAAAGTGCATCCTGTTCTCAAGACAATTAAGCCCAGCCCAGCATCTGCCTGGAAACTCATGAGAGACTCTGAGCCAGAGTACTTGGTTAATCAGAGCACATGTGTTTAAAGGGCCAGTAACTTTGGCATTCAGGGGAATGATAAAAGAGTAGAAAGGATTTCAAAGTTCTAGTTGTTCACTGATTGTTAGCACTCAACCTATTTTCTGTTGCTATAATTAAATGCTCAGAGCAGTATTGTGCAGAATATGGTGTAGCCTCCTATGGTGTAGTTCTGTGTCACCACGTGGTAGTTGGTGGTGGTATGACTGCCTATGATGGCAAGTAATATGTTACAAAACGGGAATCCAGAGAGCAATTTAGAGATGGGATTCCCTTTTATGCTAATTAGATCATATGAGAGCTCAGGAGTCCCATAAGAGTAGCCTTAGTCCCTTTCCTGGGTAGATTCCCTAATGTCTTATAGACCTCTCAACTGGTCTTTAACTCCCATCTCCTTTCATATCACCATACTGGAAACTAAGCTCACACGCAGGACCCTATGTGGGTCACACTCAGCCATATCCAAATAATAGCATCTTGTTTATCTTGAACAGCCCTGCAAGGTGAGGTACCATGCACCTGTTCAGTGAGAGATTCTGATTAGATGAAGAAAAAGGTAGAATCTATAAGATGTTGGACTGGTTTCTCTTGAGATGTCAGCTGAATTGGGTTTTAAAACTTAGTAGGAATTTCTCTGCATTTACTCACAGTCCAGCAGCTTTAAATGTACAATTCCTGGAAAGTATCAAGAGTGGCATATGGTAGAAGTGAAATCGGAGGTGTCAAATGCAGCATTCCTAGAAAATTTTCTAAGAAAATTTGGACAAAACACGAGACTGAGGAAAATGGCAAGTCATTAAAGGTGTTGCTTTGGACTGATCATCCATCCTAGCTGTTCAGGACCATCTTAGTTAACACATGATCCTCCTATTGGGCTCTATTTAGCAAGTCTTGGCTTGGTGAAGAAATTGCATGATAGGTTTAATCTCATGCCATGATGAAAGGAGGTGTACCCAGCTAGTCAATAGCTGAAGTTTTCACTCTATAGTATGACAATGAAATACAAATGGAACTATTGTACTTCTCAGTTGAGAATAAATTAGAAAAATTAGAATCATGGAAATTGATTGCAGTGAGGATGAGCCAGGCAAGACATTTGACAAAGTCCTTTTAACCTCTGTGAAAATTATTAATTTTCCTGTGGATTCACATTAGAAATACAAATATTTTTTAATATGAATGGGAAATTCTCTTTTACTTAATGCATAAATAAAGAAGTTTAAATTCATAGCCATTATTTGAAAAAGTTTACATTCATTAACAATCTACTTTTTCTCTGACCTGAAATGTCACTGTTTTTTTTCTAGAAAATAATTATGAAAGTAGTGTTTCTACTAATGATTCACTTTATACAGAGCTTTGCACTCAAAATTATTTCTTGTTTTAATTTTCAATCAGCTCCACCAAGTCAATTAGCTGTCTTTCTTATCCACTATTGTAGTCAGAGTTTATAAGGGGAAACAATTTAACACAGGACAAAACACATATAGTTTATAGAATTATTTTATAATAGTCCCTGGAAGAATCATATAATTAAAAAGTGCAGGAATTTGTCTACATATGAAAGACCAAAAGCTCCAGCTGAGGCCCTCAGTTCCATGATTATTCCATGCCTGAGCCCAACTAAAGACTGAGAGCTATAACAATGCCTCATACGGCAGGCTGGTTTCACAGAATTGAGCTGGGGAGGCCAGATGTGAGTGGTAGAAGCTAGATAGTCTATGCCAGCAGGCTGAAGGATCTGCGTTAGCATGCTGAGGGGTCTGCACTGGAATCAAGAAGTGGCAATTGAAGTAAAGACCAGGACTTTCCTGAAAAGTACCGCAGTCATTTCCTCATCAACAATGAGGTCCCAAGCTCCTCTAATGATGAGAACAACTGAGTCTACATCAGGAAAGTCGGCATGGCAACTTCTCCAGGACACTGAGCAGTGCACCATCTCCTCCCCACCCCCGAGCTAAGAAGCAATACTAAAAGGACCAGAGCTACTCAAAGTAAACCACAGCCATTCTCAGTGACAACGAGGTCTGGAACTCCTTTGACAATGAGCATAGCTGAGCTCATATCAGGAAAGTCAGGGTGGCAAAGTCATGATCCTGCAGCAGAACTGATAGTCCCAACAGCTTAGTTCTTCTCCAGTTCTCATTTTTAGGCTGTTGGCAACAACCCCTCAGATGGGCCTCCATACCCAGCGCCGCACTGCTTCAGCTGGGTGTTACTAGTTCACCACCAGCTATAATCCACTATACCCGCCAAATAATTTGTCTGTCTTAGTTAATTTAGTTCCAACCGAACATGTGAGCCTACTAATCTATGGTGAAGAGAAATACTTTGGCTTCTGATTCTGAGCGCAACAGAGCAACTGTAGAAGTCCCGGTTTCTGTTCTGGTGAGGGCCTTCACATGGCACAAAGCTGAAAGGACACGAGTGAGACCTCTCTTGGGAGCTCTTTTTATAATGTTTATGAGAACTCTGGCCCAAACACCCCTTAACATTATATTTATTAGCTAATTTCATTCACTAATGAGAAGTTCCTACCTTTATTCCCATAAATATATGACTAGTTTTTATTTTACTATTATTATTATTATTTCTCTTTTTGAGACAGGGTCTCGCTGTACAGTTCAGGCTGGCCTTCAGCTCAGTTTTGTAGCCCAGGCTGGTCTCGAACTCTTACCGATCCTCCTGCCTCAGCCTCCCAAGTGCTAGGATTACAGGCGTGCGCCACCACGCCTGGCTTTATATGACTAGTTTTTAAATTGTTTTTCTTATGAATCGAACTCCACATTTGTACATCTGTGAAAAATTTAAAAATTAATTTTATCTAGTGAATACAATATTATTCCACATGACAGTAGAAATTGTATCTATGTTTAAATGTCTACATCCAATGCAAATATAAGCATAACTTCAGAATGTTTAAATCAAATATGAGAAAGGTCAGGGTAGGGGCAACTACATCCAGGGCCATCTCCAGAGAGCTACTCTAGTGGGCCTCAGGTAGGTATCATGTTGTGATTTAAGGACTGGGACAGGACTATAACCCTCTGACTCTTACATCCTTCTATTGATAGAGGTTAACAGTAAGTCTGTTACTTTGTCATAAGTCTCTCTCAAGTTTTACCTGTAAGATAGAGAACTTGGTGATTTTGAAGTACAGTTTTGACTAAAGACCTTAAAGATGCGGGTTGATTTTTTCTAGATTTTGCTAGTTTTTCTTAACAAGCTATTACAGTGATCACCTATTAGTGTAACAAGAAACTTCCGGAAAGGGTGTGACTGGAGCTCCTTTCTATACTTAGCTTACTATTGTGACAGTATTCTATATAGCTTTTGGTTATACTTTTCTGCTAGATGTTCATGACCAAGTTAAGTTAGGGCCGTCCAGAAAGTTCAGCAGATTAAAGTGCCTGCTCAAGCAGATGCAGAGATCAGGGTTCAATCCCCAACATTTCTTGTGGGCCCTGGCCCCAGTTGAGACTGGGCATGGTGGTGTATTCCTGCAATCTCAGTGCTTTGAAGGCTGAAAACAGAAGAATCACTACAAATCTGATCTGTGTAGTGAGACCCTGTAGACCCTGTACTAAACAAATTAAAATTAAAAAAAAAATTCAAGACTAAGTTAAATTAAAATCTGTATTAATTACTGTTAACCTCTTGGTATCTAATGAGGTCAGTTAAGTCTCCTCAGAATAATCTTAGCACCATGTACAGAGACTCTCATTTCTTTTCTCAATGTCATTCCTCAAGATGAGTCATGGCCTTTGCTCGATTGTTTTCTATGGAAGTATAGGAAATATTTTTTTTTCTAGTGACCCTTTTTTGACACACCATTTGTTGTATTACCAACCTCTGGGGCCAAGCAATTTTCTTGGTCAGGAGGTTGTGTGACTCACTGGATTTCTAGGATGTCATGGAAAATGTTCCAACATCTCCTGAGTTCTTACTGACTTTGGAGGACTGGGGCCAAAATGTTGGCTTTACTCTTAGCCCAGTTACCTTTCTAGCTTTGGTCTCTGAACCTCAGTTGTTGAACACCTAGAACATTAGTGATACTAATATTGCAGATGGAGCAGTGTGCTTATCTATTATAATCTCATGTGAAGGACAAGCACTTTGACATATTCAAGTATAGTGAGAAGACTGTTACCAGCCATGGTTATTACAGTAGTTGAATTGCTGCAGAAGAGTAACAGATGACAATTCTGATATTAAGGGAAAACTTGACATCGAAAGCTATACGTAGTAGTTCAGCATGACAATCATGATATTTGGAAATACATTTCAGTGTCTATTTGAGACACAAATGAGTGATACATATAAACAACATACAAGTTGTTTTTCTTTTGTTTGAGTTTTTTGCAGGTGATCTCATATGGGTTACACATATACTTTTTATTATGAGTAGCTGGCGTACCATATAAAAGAAGACATCTGAATATAAAAGAAAAGGCTTATCAACATGAACAGTCAGAGTTTTAGATTTTAGACGGTCTGTACATCAGGAAGACGTGAATAAATTTATACACCATGAGATTAATAATAATGAATTGTCATAGATAAATGGAGAGTTTGTTTAATTTAGTTTTGTACCAAGAGCATTTTTAAATGAGAAACCCTTATTATCTCACTCATAGAAAAGTTAGCCTGTGTTGTGACACCCAATTATCTGAAATAAATTTAATTCTTTTATAATTTTCTTTTAAGATTTGTTAGGTAAGATCAGACAAATACTCAGGATGTGATTAATTCTCACTACTGAGAGAAAGGCCTCTGAGTGTTCTACCCATTGTCTCATGAACCAAGAGGTTTTGCAGTTTCAGCGTGGAGAAGGAATTATTTGTAATCTTAAGCAAGAGGAGAATCTGCTATTCTAATATTTCCAGTTAATTCTTTTCATGATCTTTAATAGTTTCTTCAAATAACCACACACTTCTGTGTAAAGATTTTCCTTTGACGTAAATGAGAGACGAGAGAGAGAGAGAGAGAGAGAGAGAGAGAGAGAGAGAGAGAGAGAGAGAGAGAGAGAGAGAGAGAGAAAAGAAGCCTTCTTTGCTTTTCACTGTAGGGCTGCTGAAATGAAGCAATAACGCTCTGAGGTAGAGACAAAGGAATTGGTTAGGCCTGGGGCAGAGTTTACATGGGCATTCTGGGTGTCCTAATGAGCTCTGATTGGAGAAGGCTTGACAGGCATATGAATGAGAAAGGAGGAAGTTGAAGTTAACCAGTGAGGAGAAGGCAGAAGTGGGTTGTGGAGAGACATGCTGTTGTCCTTTGGATCCTTGCACCATGTTGGCTCACTGCCACAGTGACTGGGCAGGTTTTTGCATGGGTGCAGATCCCTCCATCTGTACACAGCTCACCTTCTCAGCAACATCCTCTGCAGATCCTATGCTTCCTCTGTCATGCTCCCTTTTGTTTGTTTGCTTGTTTTTTTTTTTTCAATTCTTTTATTGTTTAAATTTAACAATGGTTATATTACATATTTTCATCATCGGATCAGTTTAGATTAATACATATAGGTATATAAGATTGATCAAACAATTAAACATTAACCTTTCTAAATCCACATTACTTTTTTTTTTCTTTTCTCCCTTCTTTTCTTTGAAAGTTGACATATTGCATATTGTCCTCACAACATTCTATAGAGTGCAGTGTGTGGGCATGACCCACCTCCCTATTAATGTTGCATA